>WNWK01019205.1:0-38285 GCA_009830355.1 Cherax destructor
GGAGGTGGAGGTGGAACAAAAATGGAAGAATGTGCCTTCTTCAAGGATTAGGAGATCTGTGCCAAATGGAGTGATGTGCAAGCATTTATGGATGAATATCACCCTAACCATGCTGTTGCAGGCCGTGCTGGCAACCTGTACAATGACACAGTGGTGTGTCATTTCAGGGATGTGTTAAAGAATCGCCAGACACAGAGCTCCCTGGACAAATTTGTTGTTAGAAAGAGGTCTAGTGACTCTCAAGCTGGTCCTAGTGGCATTCAAAGAAAAAGGGAAGTAACCCCAGAAAAGAACTTACCACCTGCAGTGTTAATGGAAGGATTCCCTTCCAAACACTAGCATACTACTCCACCTTCTCCCTCCTCCCGTCCTCCACACATCAACAACTCTTCAATAAATGTAAGTGACATGTTATTGTACAATATTTGCATGTGTATTTATGTATTCTTTATTCAATTATTTATTATTTAATGTCCAAAAGTTCTAAAAAATATTTTATATAACTACTTTTGGAAGTCTTGGACGGATTAAATTTATTTCCATTATTTCTTATGGGGAAAATTGATTCGTTTAACGATTGTTTCGCCTTAAAATATGCCCTCTCTGACGGATTAATATCGTAAGTCGGGGTACCACTGTACTCATACTGTACTGTAAACTACTTTCAACAACGCTCATTGTTATTGTCCCATAATATAATTTCCATATTTACTATTGATATAACCATCCTACAAAACACTTTCACCTTGTCACAATGTAATATCCTGAGATTGTAATTTGAGTAAACTTATTATCTGCTTTAAACATAAGCTAATGTTTAACTATAACAAACTTAATCAATTTCTCTAGTATTAAGTAGTCTATAAGCCATTAGATTTAGTCTGCCCATAATGCCATGGCATGATAGTCAATTCATAATTGTAATTACAAAATCTCGATGTAAACTTTCAATGAAATAAAAATATTATTATTATTATTATTATTATTATTATTATTATTATTATTATTATTATTATAAACTCGCCTCCCTCTCCCCTCCTACCCGTGTTCCATACACCAACAAGTCTTCAATAAAGGTAATTGTGATGTTAAATGTTCATTTATCCATTTTATTAGTGGTTTATATTTATTTGTCATTGTTTTCTGTATACAAATCTATATTTAATCTCTAAAAAAAATATTTTTTGTTAATACTTTTGGGTGTCTGAAACGGATTAATTGGATTTACATTATTTCTTATGGGGAAAATGGTTTCGCCATTCGTGAATTTCGCCCTTCGGCAGACTCTCTGGAATGGATTAATCATGAAACTCAAGGGTCCAATGTATGTGGACTGAAGAACACATGGAAAAGTAGAATTACATTCTTGACACACTGGAAAAGTCAATAAATTTTTTTTAATGTTTAATTTGTCATAGATAATAGTGTTTCATAGCTTATGTTATAGTTATCATTGTTTGTTAATCTAGAAACTTGAGGAGATAGTTGATAAGATCCTTCTATTTGAGGGTTATTCATTAAAAAAAGGTATATTTGCTTAAAAAAAGTAATGTAAAATAATTTTTTTTTTATCTTAAATTCTGGTTGCTGTTGCATGTGATCTTCAAATGTATGGAGAGGGATGCTGTGGCCTTACTGGGCTGAGGTTGATGGCTGTAGTTCTTGTGTTGATGTGGATGAATATGGTTCTTGTATTGATGTGAATGGCAAAGTTAATATAAAGTTATCAATTCAGTAGACCCTTGATATAATGGACTTACAAAATAATGGGCAAAATCCACTGCATGAATTATACTTTTAACTCTTTTTTTTTTTTTCTTTAAATTCAATATTTATTGTAATAGAATTGTAAATTGTGCATATAGTTCTATATTAGTTATACTGTAGGGTAATTTTAGTGCTTTTTTCTCTATTTTTAAACATTCTGATTTACCAGACACACAGATGGTCCCCATATTAGTGCATTACATCAAGCATTTGCTATAGTTTATGGTTGTACTGGAGTCCAAAAGTAGTCTGTGATGCATCTCTGCTCTCTTTCATGCAGCCAACCATTCACTTTAAAATTGTTAAACCATCCAGAACTAAATGAACAGTCTTGTGAAGACTTTCTGTTTTGTTTGCACAGTTTTATTGTATAATAGGATTTTCTACCTTATCATAAGGCATTAAGTGTGTACCTTATTTTTTTCTGCTCAGACCAAACATTCAGTAACTTTTCTATGTTATTTAACTCATTAACTGTCCAAACGTATATATACGTTTATACCGCTAGTGCTCCGAACGTATATATACGTTTTTTTTACATGCTTTCTTATGGGGAAAATTAAGGTCAGAGCGCTAGCGGTAAAAACGTATATATACGTTTGGACAGTTAATGTATGTCACAATCTGGATTACTTATGCACAAGGTCTTTCCTTCATTTTATTGTCTCTAATACATAGTGTCATTTCTCTGATGCCAAAGGTACAGGTCGTCTCTGTGATATATGAGCTAGCTTTAAGCATACATGTATATGTCACCACTATTTGTTTCAAAATGGGCATTGTTTCATATTCATACTTTTTCTTTGCACCTCCAGCATCACTAGTATTCTTCTTAGATGCCATTGTTAATATCCACAGACAAAATGGGTGATGAAATGAAAGAAACTTGATAACCATGAGAGTAAGGTATGAGAATGTGAGTGGCTGTTTACAACAAGGTGTCAAGCTAGGCCTCCCTCTAAAACAATGGACTTGCCCTAGGTGTGGAGGAAAAATATCCCACACAGGTGATCTAGCCAGATACAGTGGACCCTCGGTTAGCGGCCGTTCCTGTTAGCGGCCGGTTTTACGGCTCCTGGTTAGTGGCCGTTATTCCGGTTAGCGGCCATATTGGACGCATCAACCCGCCGGCTGGGGACGCTTGCGCTTCAGTTTGTTTGTGTCTCGGTACGTAAGGAAGTTTCTGCTCATTCATACAAACATTTCGCTTGTTTTCCATTGTTTTTTGCCAGTGCAACTGCGAAATAAGTAACCATGGCTCCCAAGAAATTTCCTAGTAAAGTTCCTGTGGCAAAGAGAGTGAGAAATACTATGGAATTTAACCCTTTGACTGTCGCAACCCTCAATCCTGAGTGCTCTCCTGTTGTCGCAAAATTTAAAAAAAAATAAATAAATTATTTTTTCTTATGAAATGATAGAGAATCGTTTCCCGATGGTAAAGACACCAAAAGTTTGAAATTTGATTGAAAACTCATGGAATTATGCTCTCGCGAAGTTAGTGATCTCAGCAATATATACACATCAGCAATTTCGCTGACTTTGAGCCCTATTTTCGGTAAATTCCATTGTTCCAGTTGACCAAACTCATAGATATTTCTTTAGAACTCCATTTGTTCTATCGATTGAGTACAAGAAACCACCAATTTATCGATTTCAACTACCCAATAAAGTGATCAGAAATTGGCAATTTGGCCAATTTCATGGAAAATAAAAAAGTTGTCAATTTCAAAATAGGGTCCAGAATAAACAATGCAGACATTCCTGGCACTAAAATAAGATGTTATCTGTTCATTAGTCATGTCTTTAGGCCCCTCTTATATTACTTTTGGTTTCTCTTTTGATTTTTTATTCACATAAAAAATAGAAGATTTACCGTTATGCAGACTATTGCATTATTGTAAAAATGGTATAAATAATATCAGTGCACTTGTGAAAGAATATTAGACTCGCCAATTGATGTGTATTGGACGCGTGGCGGGATTTGTTTACTCTTGAACATTTGCAAAAATCGAACATTTCTCCTACTTTGAGCTCAATTTCAAGGTCGTTTTCATCATAAAACTAATCAAAATCATCTTTATTTCTGTAGTATGTTGTCCATTCTATCAAATGAGACCATAAAAAAGAGAATACAACCATAAATACTATACGAAAATACACCTCAAAGTCGGCGTTTTAATAAAAAAAATGGTCGGAGTTTTTTTCTCTCATTACATACTGCGTGCTGCAGGATTTTTTTTATACTGCGCACACTGACCACACAGACCCATACTCTCATATGTGGGCCTACCAGCTTTCTCCCGTTTGATTTGAAGCCGCTAGAATTTAGGCGTATTGATACGTCCGAAACAGTGGCTCGTAAGACGTATATATACGACCGAAACAGTCAAAGGGTTAAGAGAAATATGAGAGTGGTATGCGGGTGCTGGAACTTGCCAATATGTTTGGGAAAAACAAATCAACAATTACAACCATCCTGTCAAAGAAAGAACAGATCAAGGAGGCTGATGTTGCCAAAGGAGTAAATGTGCTTACGAAACAAAGGTCACCAATAATGGAACAAATGGAAAAGTTATTATTATTGTGGATTAAAGAAAAACAAATGGTGGGAGACAGTGTAGTGGAGTCTGTTATTTGTGAGAAGGCAAGGCGTTTGCATGAAGATCTTGTGAAGAAAACTCCTGGAACAAGTGCTGCTGGTAGTGAATTTAGGGCCAGCAAAGGCTGGTTTGAGAGATTTAAGAAGCGTAGTGGCATACACAGTGTTGTAAGGCATGGTGAGGCTGCAAGTTCAGACAAATATTCTGCTGAAAAGTTTGTGCAGGAATTTCCGGACTACATAAAGAGTGAAAATCTGAAACCCCAACAAGTGTTTAACTGTGACGAAACAGGCCTGTTTTGGAAGAAAATGCCCAACAGGACCTACATCACGCAGGAGGAAAAGACACTGCGTGGACACAAGCCTATGAAAGACAGGCTAACTCTCATGTTGTGTAGCAATGCAAGTGGGGATTTCAAAGTGAAGCCTTTACTCGTGTATCACTCTGAAACTTCCAGAGTGTTCACGAAACACAATGTTCACAAGAAAAGATTGTGTGTGATGTGGAAATCAAGTCAAAATGCATGGGTCACAAGATCAATTTTCAAAGATTGGGTTGATGATGTGTTTGACCCAAGTGTGAAAAAATACCTTCAGGATAACAATTTGGGACTCAAGTGCCTCTTGGTACTGGACAATGCTCCTGAACATCCTCCAGACTTGGAAGACCAAATGTCTAGGGACTTCAAATTTATAAAAGCGAAGTTCTTGCCTCCTAACACCACTCCTCTTCTCCAGCCCATGGACCAGCAGGTCATTTCTAACTTCAAGAAACTGTACACCAAAGCAGTGTTTCAGAAGTGCTTTGAAATGACCTCAGACACTGAATTGACCCTTAGAGAGTTCTGGAAGATTCACTTCAATATCTACAACTGCATAGGTCTTATAGGTAAGGCTTGGCAGGGAGTGACTACCAGGACTTTGAACTCTGCTTGGAGACCACTGTGGCCAGATTGTGTCCAACAGAGGGATTTTGAAGGATTTGCAGCTGACGACCCTGTGCCTGTTGTGGAAGATATTGTGACATTGGGGAACAGCCTGGGGTTGGAGGTGAGTGGTGAGGATGTGGAAGAGTTGGTGGAGGACCACAGGATAGAGCTAACAACTGAAGAGTTGCAAGAGCTTCATCTGGAACAGCAACAGACCACAGCTCAGGAACTTGCTTCACAGGAGGAGGGAGAGAGAGAGGAGGTGCCTTCTTCAGTGATTAAGGAAATGTGTGGAATGTGGAATAGGTTACAAAGTTTTGTTGAAAAACACCATCCTGACCAAGCTGAAACATGCCATATCTGCAACATGTTTAGTGACAAAACCTTGTCCCACTTCAGGGAAATGTTAAAGAGGCGCCAGAAACAGAGCACTCTGGACAGTTATTTTTCTAGACAAGGTTCTAGTGACTCTCAAGCTGGTCCTAGTGGCATTAAAAGAAAAAGAAGGGAAGTAACCCCAGAGAGGGACTTGTTACCTGAAGTCCTTTTGGAGGGGGATTCCCCTTCCAAAAACTAACTCCTCTCTATTTCCTCCTCCCTATCTTCCAGAAGCCAGCATTAGTCTTCAATAAAGGTATGTAATACTAATTTAATTGTTAAAAAATTTATTTTTTGGTGAATATTTTTGTCTGGAACGGATTAATTGTATTTACATTAATTCTTATGGGGAATATTATTTCGGTTAAAGGCCATTTCGGTTAAAGGCCTAGCTCCTGGAACGGATTACGGCTGCTAACCGAGGGTCCACTGTATTGTGGAAAAACATATGGTTATTTTCTCCCAACTTCATGATGCAGTCTCACTCTTATTTTCCCACACAACATGAACTTGGGTAAAATTTTAATTGTGATTTATTGAGAATACAATTTGTGGGTGCATGAAATGTGAGAGTCTTCTATATTTACCTGGAGAGAATTCCAGGGGTCAACGCCCCTGCGACTCGGTCTGTGACCAGGCCTCATGTTGGACCAGAGCCTGATCAACCAGGCTGTTACTGCTGGTCGCACGCAGTCCAACGTACGAACCACAGCCTGGCTGGTCAGGTACCGACTTTAGGTGCCTGTCCAGTGCCTGCTTGAAGACAGCCAGGGGTTTGTTGGTAATCCCCCTGATGTATGCTGGGAGGCAGTTGAACAATCTTGGGCCCCTGACACTTACTGTGTTGTCCCTCAACGTGCTAGTGGCACCCCTGCTTTTCATTGGGGGGATGTTACATCACCTGCCGAGTCTTTTGCTTTCGTAGGGAGTGATTCTCGTGTGCAAGTTTGGTACTAATCCCTCGAGAATTTTCCACATGTATATAATAATGTATCTCTCCCGCCTGCGTTCTAGAGAGTACAGGTTTAGGAACTTCTAGCGTTCCCAGTAATTGAGGTGGTTTATCGCAGTTATGCGTGCCGTGAAGGTTCTCTACACATTTTCAAGGTCAGCAATTTCACCCGCCTTGAAAGGTGCAGTTAGTGTGCAGCAATATTCCAGCCTAGATAGAACAAGCGATCTGTAAAGTGTCAACATGGGCTTGGCATCCCTGGTTTTGAAGGTTCTCGTTATCCATCCTGTCATTTTTCTAGCAGATGTGATTGCTACGGTGTTATGGTCCTTGAAGGTGAGATCCTCTGACATGATCACTCCCAGGTCTTTGACATTAGTTTTTCGCTCTATTGTGTGGTTGGAATTAGTTTTGTACTCCGATGAGATTTTAATTTCCTCACGTTTTCCGTATCTGAGTAATTGAAATTTCTCATCATTGAACTTCATATTGTTTTCTGCAGCCCATTTAAAGATTTGGTTTATGTCTGCTTGGAGTCTTGCAGTGTCTTCAATGGTGGACACTGTCATACAGATTTGGGTGTCATCTGCAAAGGAAGACACGGCACTGTGGCTTATATCCCTGTCTATGTCCGATATAAGGATGAGGAACAGGATGGGAGCGAGTACTGTGCCTTGTGGAACAGAGCTTTTCACAGTAGCTGCCTCAGACTTTACTCTGTTGACTACTACTCTTTGTGTTCTACTTGTTAGGAAATTATAGATCCATCTACCAACTGTATAATTAAAATTAATTTATCCTTGTTGAAATATTAATGACTACTATGAGCATATTTCTAGTTATTCCAATAAAATTTATGGAGTAATACATCAATAAAGGTACTTATTATATGGGAGATTGGATACAGGTATTTGAATAGTTATTGAGAATGGTGAATATTAACAACAGTGATGAATTTATTTAATTTGGTTTCAAATGATTTTTTTATTGTATGCAGTGGGACTCATCAGTGGTATTATTTTTCCATCTTAAAAATATTGTGATGACTGATTTTGTCGGGCTTTTACTTATGTGATTGTCTGAGCTTGTATGTTCTTTGAGGGAAATTTTTGATGCTGATGAATGGAAGGAGCACAATAGGATGACTTGCAGGGCATATAAATCTGTAGTGGAGGGAAGATGGAGTAGGGGTCATCCTAGAAAAGGTTGGAGGGAGGGGAGTAAAGGAGGTTTTGTGTGCGAGAGGCTTAGGCATCCAACAAGCGTGTATGAGTGTGTTAGATAGGAGTGAGTGGAGGCAGGTTGTTTTTATGACTTGATGTGCTATTGGGGTGTGAGCAAGGTAACATATATGAAGGGATTCAAGGAGACTGGTTAACCAGACTTGAATCCTGGAGATGGGAAGTACTGTGCCTACACTCTGAAGGAGGGGTGGGGATATTTGCAGTTTTGAACTGTAGTATCAGCACCCCTTTGGGAAGACAGTGATGGAGTGAATGGTAGTGAAAGTGTTTCTTTTCTGGGCCACCCTACCTTAGTGGGAGATGGCCAGTTTGTTAAAAAAAAAATTTTTTTTGGACTCTAGGAATTGGAGCTACCCTACCCTTCCTTGGATTAAATCTGATTCTCATTCCTCAGGCACTGTTTGATGTCTATGGGTTTATCTCTTTCCAATAAATATAATAATAATAATAATAATAAATAATAAGCCTGTATAGCAGTTTCTGACTCTTTTATGAGGCACTTTTTTCAGTACTTGTGTGGGATTTTAATATTACGTCGTGATGAGAGCTGTTATTTTTTGTGAAATTTAAGGTTTGGTCATGTGACGTTACTGTTGGTTTTACCATACTGTTTACTTCTTTGAATTGTTCAGGATCAATAAGGGAAAACTAATATACAGTGGAACCCCGGTTAACGAACACCCCGGAAATCGTGCAATTATGTAAGTATAATATTGTAAGTGCTTGTGGAAGTGTATTTTTGGGGGTCTGAAATAGACTAACCTAAATGACATTTTTTCTTAAGGAAGTAAATTCGTTCGGTTTTGGCACTTGAGCAGGCTTCTGCAATGAATTTTTTTCATTAACCGGGGTTCCACTGTACAGTAATAATGATAATTATAATAGCTGACATGGTAGGTATGGATTTTATTTATGGTAAGAACCATAATTTAATTAAATGCAGATTCCAAACTGTAGTTCCAACTGAAGTTCCAACTAAAGAGGAGAGGGCTAACAATATTACATTCAAGGGAAGGAATAAAGTTAACACATAATGGTTTACACATGGTACTTAATCAGGTGTGATATATTTAATCAAGGCAGTGCCCATTAAGATGTTGTTTAGATTTTGCCCGTACTGTACTTTGCTTAATGATATTGTACTGTAGTCATGCTTTCTTTATTTTGTAATACTGCAATAAAATTTTATTACATTTACACCCCAGTATTTTATTTCTTCTTCAAATCCCTTCACTATTTTTTTGTTTGTGAACACTAAAGCTTTTAGGATAGTGTGGCAATTTAGTTTTTACATTGTATTAACTAAGAAAACCTAATATCTGCAGCAGAACTCATAAGCATAATACAAAACACAAACACTTCTTTGAAATCCCACAAGTTCGACTCAACCTGAGTAAAAAGTCAATGCGCATAAAAGGCCCTAAAATCTGGAACTTTTCTGCCTGAAGATTTCAAAGGCTCCTTACCTTCCTACTGCTTCAAAGCTACTATTAAAAAGCACCTCCTTACCTTAATGTGATTCATGATAGCAATATACCATGTCAAACAAATGTTGAAACCTGCTTTATTTCATACAATTCCATCTTGTCTTGGCTTGTTATTTCTATTCTCATATTGTACAATATGCTGCAAACTCTTCTTTCAGACATAGCTCTTGTAATGATAGCTTTATATAGAATTATCTTTGTCTTTACCTCTGATATCTATGTCTGCAGAAATAATCTTCAGAGAACTTACATTTCATTATAATGTTTTGTATTGTAATTTTAAAAACTAATACCACTCGCACTGTTATTACTAGATAATTGCATTTTTATTTCATGTAACTTGTATTAAATTTTAAGTTCCTATTAATACAGTGTAGTATTACACCATTAAAAATAAAACTGTTAATTTTAAATATAGTCTGTTGCCCAAAATGCTATGCATTCTATGGACCTTCAGATTATTGCATGTTTTGTATATTCCAAGGGTGGGCAAGTTCTCCTTTAAAAGTCACACATAAAATTTTTCATACATTTTTAAATGTTCAAGAGCCACAGAAAATATTATTTTAACCGTACAGTGGACCCTCGGTTTTTGTACAGCTCCAAACTCGAACAATTATGCAAGTGTATTTTTGTAAGTGTATTTTTGGGGGTCTGAAACGAGTAATCTAATTTACATTGTCCTTATGGGAACAAATTCGTTCGATAATGGCACTTGAACAGCATTCTGGAAAGAATTAGCGACGAAAATCGAGGGTCCACTGTATTTATAAATAATAAAAAATACAACTACAGTATATAGTAGTCCTTCTCACCAAAGCAGAATATGTTTAATCTCTCCTCGTTGAAGACTTTGATTGATTTTTTATTTTTGCAGTTAATAGTTTAAAATCTTGCTGGTAGGATGTTAGTGGCGTGCAGAGGTCTGGTAATACCCGGGGCCAACTCCTTGATTGTATGCCCGAAGACTCAAGTATAAGGCCTAGTACTGAGAAATATTATGAGAAAGGGAGATATTTTGAATATGTAAAGACAGATGAAACATGAAATAAACACTTTATTCGATTTAAATATAAATCAACCAAATTTATTAACAAACAGCCACGTCTGCTTGTTGCTTTTGATGGATGCTTCACTACGTCATGCACATGCATGTGGGGGGCACCATTTTCTCTAGACAGAAAGGGTACATCATGTTAAAGGAATAAAGGGCTAACCACTGCCTCTGTAGTGTGGTGAGCCTCCAAAAATTGATTTATCACCGCTGAAATTTCAAAATCACTATCTTATTTCCATCTCTAATTGGATGCCCCCCCCCTGTTTGGATGCCCGGGGCCACTGCCCCTTTGGTCACCCCCTCTGCATGTCACTGTAGGATGTCACGGTTGTTCTAAGAAGCTCAGTGAGGTGACTTTTAGTGAGGATAGCATGATGTTTTGACTTGATAAATTTCATTAGAGAGAAGAAAGATTCACAGCAGTAAGTTGTCCCAAAAACAGAGAGTAGTTGGAAGCCAGTTTTCTGAAGATTGGGATTCTTTGCTTTTGGGATTTGTTTCCAAAATCAGTCAGAGATGAGCTTTTATGTATTGGCTTCAAACCCACATCTTCTTGCAGCTAAATAAGCTCTGTTTCTGTTGAAGCAATATCCGAGGCAAAAGGTGCAGCAATAGGATATCCATCGTTGATGACATTAATTACTAAAGGATTCACAAGAAATTCAAAACATGGCTTTAATTTTTTGTAGTTTTTCAAACCTGTTTTCAAAATCATTATAAAGTGTTTGTAAATTTCCTTTATATTGTTTTAATTTACTGTCATTAATTTCAACATCAAGAAAAGCAGTTATTCTTAACCCTTTCACTGTCGAGACCTCTGATCCCAAATTCACTCTCAGTGTCGAAAAATATTTAAAAAAAAAATTGTTTTTTCTTACCAAAATCTTAAGAATATTTTTCTGATTGTTTTAAAAGAAAAAAAAATTGTGATCAGTACTTACCAAGATATAGAGGCGTGAAATTGACAGAAAGTGAACTGCTCACGACAACATTGGCGACTGCCGCTCACTCGGTAATATTATTTTTACTACTTTTATTTTATTTTTTATTTTCTAATATTTTTTTTTCAAGTAGCTTTTGTGGCCTCTGAGACCAATGTAATGCATAATGTATATATATCCACTCATTGTATGCAACACAATAACCACACAAACATTGTTATCATTATATTGTTTACAAAACATGTTTACACAAACCCACGCTGCCTTCCCCACCACCCACACTGCCTTCCCCACCACCCATGCTGCCTTCCCCACCACCCATGCTGCCTTTCCCACCAACCATGCCATCTTCCCCACCACCCACACTGCCTTCCCCACTACCCACGCTGCCTTCCCCACTACCCACGCTGCCTTCCCCACTACCCACGCTGCCTTCCCCCACCAGCCATGTCGTCTTCCCCACCACCCACATGGAAATGAGTCACTTTGACTTTTTTGGGTTATCCTAGGTAATCTACACATATGCTGCTATGTTGCTTACACAATCCCATGCTGCCTTCCCCACTACTGACGCTGCCTTCTCCACCACTCACGCTGTCTTCCCCACCACCCACATGGAAATGAGTCACTTTGACTTTTTTGGGTTATCCTAGGTAATATACACATATGTTGCTATGTTTACACAAACCCACGCTGCCTTCCCCACGACCCATGCTGCCTTCCCCACGACCCACACTGTCTTCCCCACCAACCATGCTGTCTTCCCCACCACCCACATGGAAATAAGCCACTTGTCTGACTTTTTTGGTGGAAGGTGGAAGGGAGGTGGAAGGTTGATAACCGTCTGGGTTTTCAGCACTATTTCTGGTATCCTGGGCATTGCTTTCGGTCACAAACTCCTCAAAACCATGAGATTCATCTTCAATGACACTTCAGTCTGTGTTAGAACTATCACTTGGGAAGGGAAGAGTCCTAATTTGCCAGGAAGTGAGGTCTTCTTTACCACTAGGCTTGGTGGCCAAGGTGTACTGAATTAGCACCCTCACAATGCACTGCGGCCTCCCTGATTTTTTTTATACTGCGCACACTGACCATGAAGAACCATTCTCTCACATGTAGGTCTACCAGCTTTCTCCCGCTAGATTTGAAGCCGCTAGAATTTTGGCATATTAATATGTCACCAACACTGGCTTGTAAGCCATACCTATACGGCACTGACAGTGAAAGGGTTAATTTAAGGTGTGGAAAGTGGTCAGATTTCTTTGTTGCTAGATCTCTTTGAAAAAGTTTTATCTTATTCTGAAAACTGATTGGGCAAGTTCTGAAATAACTTTGTTCCTTCCTTTAAGTGCCAGATTTAAATACTGGAGGTGTTGCATTACATCTGTAAAGAGCATCAGATCCTGTGCCCATTCTTGATATTCTAGTTGTGGGCATTTCTTTTTCTTTTCTTTCATGAAAGCAATGATTGGTTTAAAAAGAGCAACAAACTTGCTCAAAAGATTGGTAGTTGATAGCCATCTTACTATACAGTAGAATGAAAGGTCTCTTGGTTTTTCTTCAAGCTTCAGCTCCTCAGTAAAATTTCTAAATTCATGGTGTGTTTTTGCACCTGTCCGAATAAAATTCACAATTTCTAAAACACAATTTATGAGTGTTGAACTTGGTGTTTGCTTATTAAATGCTCAAGGTGGATGATACAGTGGATAAAGACATTCAAGATAGTTGAGATCATGTGCCAGTTGCCCAACTAGGCCAGCATTTTGACCTACCATAGCTGGTGCTCAGTCTGTTGCAGTGCTAACAAGTTTATGCAGTGGTAGTTGAGCATTTAGTAAAGCTTTGCTAAGTGAATTTTTGATGTCAATACCTCTTGTGGTTTCCTTTAAGCTTGTCAGGTCTAAGAATTCTTCTTTTACATTTCCATCATTTGTAACATGGTGAACAAATACAGTGGACCCTCGGTTAACGAAATTAATCCGTTCCAGGAGCTATTACTTAATCTGAATCTTTCGTTATCTGAAACCTTATTTCCCATAAGAAATAATGTAAATACAATTAATTCGTTCCACAAAAAATAATCACTCAAAATAAAAAAAATAACATTTACTTACCTTTATTGAAGAGACTTGCAGGCATCTGGAAGATATGTATATGATGATTGGAGCAGGTGTTAGTGGTTGGAAGGGAATCCCCTCCAAAAGGACTTCAGGTGACAAGTCCCTCTCTGGGGTTACTTCCCCTTTTTGGTCTTTTAATGCCACTAGGACCAGCTTGAGAGTCACTAGACCCTGCCTGGTGAAGTAGCTGTCCACAGTCCTCTGTTTCTAGCAACTCTTCAACACTTTTCTGAAGTACAACATGGCTCTGTCACTGAAGTGGTTGCACAGAAGGCTCATTTCAGCTTGCTCAGGGTGGTATCTTTCAACAAATGTCTGCAACTCATTCCACTTTGTACACATCTCCTTAAGCACTGAAGAAGGCACCTCCTTATCTCTCTCTCTCTCTTCCTGTGAAGCAATAACCTCAGCTGTGGTCTGTTGCTGTTCCAGATGAAGCTCTTGCAGCTCTTCAGTTGTTAGCTCTACCCTGTGCTCCTCCACTAACTCTTCCACATCCTCATCACTCACCTCCAACCCCAGGCTGTTCCCCAATTCCACAATATCTTCCACAACATGTTCCACAACAGGCACAGGGTCATCAGGGTCAGCCTCAAATCCTTCAAAATTCCTCTCTTGGACACAATCCGGCCACAGTGGTCTCCAAGCAGAGTTCAGAGTCCTGGAAGTCACTTCCTCCCAAGCCTTACCTATAAGGCCTATGCAATGCACGATATTGAGGTGTTCTTTCCAGAACTCTCTTAGGGTCAATTCAGAGTCATTGGTCATATTAAAGCACCTCTGAAACAGTGCTTTGGTGTACAGTTTCTTGAAGTTGGAAATGACCTGCTGGTCCATGGGCTGGAGGAGAGAAGTGGTGTTAGGAGGCAAGAACTTCACTTTGATGAAATTTATGTTGTCAGGCAACAACTCTTGCAAGTTGTGAGGATGAGCAGGAGCATTGTCCAGTAGCAGGAGGCACTTGAGAGGCAATTTATTTTCCAGGAGGTATTTCTTCACACTAGGGCCAAACACTCCAGTCATCCATTCCTTGAAAATCTCCGTAGTGACCCATGCCTTGGTGTTAGCTTTCCAATGCACACACAATTTATTCTTGTCAACACCGTGATTCCTGAAGGGTCTGGGATTTTCATAGTGATGCACCAGTAAAGGCTTCACTTTAAAATCACCACTGGCATTGGCACACATCATAAGAGTTAGCCTGTCTTTCATAGGCTTGTGTCCTGGCTGTGCCTTTTCCTCCTGAGTAATGTAGGTCCTGTTGGGCATTTTCTTCCAAAACAGGCCTGTTTCATCACAATTAAACACTTGTTGGGGAGGAATTGTTCAGCCTCTACGAACCCCTTGAATTCCAGCACAAATTTTTCAGCTGCACGTTTGTCTGAGCTGGCTGCCTCACCATGCCTCACAACATTGTGTATGCCACTACGTTTCTTAAACTTCTCAAACCAGCCTTTGCTGGCTTTAAAATCACTCTCCTCACCACTGGTTGCAGGCATTGTCTTCACAAGATCTGCGTGCAACTTCCTTGCCTTTTCACAAATTATCGCCATAGAAATACTATCACCCGCTCTCTGTTTTTCATGGATCCACACCAACAACAACTTCTCAACCTCATCCACTGTTTTCGATCTTTGTTTCGTTAACAAATTAACCCCTTTTGCAACATTAGCTTTCTTGATCTCATTTCTCTGTGCCAGGATAGTGCCGATAGTAGATGGAGTTTTCTTGTACATCCTGGCAAGATCACTCAGACGTACACCACTCTCATATTTTTCTATGATTTCCTTCTTCAGTTCGATGGTGTTCCTCACTCTCTTTACCCCAGGGGTGCCACTAGGAAGCTTCTTTGGACTCATGGTGACTTATTTCACAGTGGCAATAACTAAAACCACCAAAAAATACACCAAATATATTGTGAATCTTTGAAAGAGCGCGCTGGGTAATGTTCTCTCAATGGTAAACAACGCTTCACTGGCGTCCTGCGCTTGCGCGGAGCAGGCGGACGCGTCTAATACCTTTCGGTAACCGAGGACTTTTTCGCTAACCGATTACGAAAAAAGCTTACGTTTTCCGAAACTTTCGTTAACAGGACCTTTCGTTAACCGAGGGTCCACTGTATAGCTACCTGAGGGATATCTTGAATGTCTGTAGATTAAACAATGCTAAGCTGAAAGCAATGCAACTTTTCAGTTCATTCTGCAGTGAACATTCTATTGTAGAACTAATTTCAGAAATGTCTCTCAGTAGTGTGGCAGGAGATAGGAATTTGTTCTATTGCATGTTTAAGTTTCCAGTTCTCTGGAGCGAGAATTTCAATCACTTCACTAATATTTTTTTTTTTACAAATTCTCCAAGACTGTAAGGTAGTTTATTTCGAGCAATATTCCAAGCTATAACAAAACTAGCTTCAGTAGCCAAATCACTCTGCTTACAGAGGGAAAATAGGCTGTTTTGTTGAGTGACTAAATTAGATTTAAAAAAATTTATCGTTCTTTTTTGCAGTTCTGATTCAGGAGGAAATTCAGATGCAAATTTTTTATGGTTAGATACATGGTGAATCTAATGAAAGATGAGGTAAATCATAGAATTGATGAGGAAAAAAAGGTGAGTTGTGCACTGAGGAGTTTGTGGAGACAAAGAACTTTATCCATGAAAGCAAAGAGGGGAATGTATGAGAGTATAGTTATACCAACACTCTTGTATGGGTGTGAGGCATGGGTTGTGAATGTTGCAACAAGGAGAAGGCTAGAGGCAGTGGAGATGTCATGTCTGAGGGCAATGTGTGGTGTGAATATAATGCAGAGAATCTGTAGTTTGGAGATTAGGAAGTGTGGGATTACCAAAACTATTATCCAGAGAGATGGTTTGGACATGTAGAGAGGATGAAACAAAATAGAATGACTTCAAGAGTGTATAGATCTTTAGTGGAGGGAAGGCGGGGTAGGGGTTGGCCTAGGAAAGGTTGGAGGGAGGGGGTAAAGGAGGTTTTGTGTGTGAGGGGCTTGGACTTCCAGCAAGCGTGCGTGCGTGAGCGTGTTAGGAGCGAATGGAGACAAATGTTTTTTAGGACTTGACATGCTGTTGGAGTGTGAGCAAAGTAACATTTATGAAGGGATTCAGGGAAACTGGCAGGCCGGACTTGATTCCTGGAGATGGGAAGTACAGTGCCGGCTCTCTGAAGGAAGGGTGTTAATGTTGCAGTTTTATAACTGTAGTGTAAGCATGCCTCTGGCAAGACAGTGATGGAGTGAATGATGATGAAAGATTTTCTTTTTCAGACCACCCTGCCTTGGTGGGAAATGGCCGATGTGTTAATAAAAAATATAAAAAAATAATTCATGGGATGCCTTAAAGTACTGGCTTTAAAGTGGCTGATGGCTGTATGACAGATAAGGCACAAAGTCTTTTCACCCTTAACAATAAAAGCAGAATCATCCTCCCATTGTTGGATAAACACACTTTTCTTGTTTGTATTTCTGTTTTATACTATTTTATTGCTTGATCATTTTAAATAAGGGTTTTATAACTAACAAAAATCAGTCTTAAGTATTTATTAATCAGAAAGGTACTTATCTATGCTGCACTGCACTAGTTATATTCCGCTTCCACTCTAAGCGTGTAACTTGTGTGTACTGCATGAAGAGTGATGGCACAGAGTCCAGCTGCATCATCCGTACTTGTTTAAAACATATTTTGATTATGCTCAGCGAGTTTAAATAGCAGTCTGGACACAGTGCACATGGATGTTTGAAAAGATAATGTAAATTACTCGTATATAATATAAAATATTCTGATATTGGTACCTACTATACTACTATAGATTATTAATATAAAATTTTAGGAATAATGGCAGTTAAACCCAATATTGTCTTGGGAGCTGCATAGAGTAGCTTCGGGAGCCGTGTGCAGTTTGCTAGCCACAGTTTGCTAGCCACAGTTTGCCCAGCATTGGTATATACAGTAATTTTGAAATAAAGATTTGTGTTTGTATAACTGAGCCTTAACCCTTAAACTGTCCACACGTAGATATACGTTCACTCGCGTAGCTGACCGAGTATTTTTAGAAATTTTTTTTTTTTTTCATTTTCTTTAAAATGAAGAGTGCATTTTGTTTGTCATTCCCACATTTTGTAATACTACATACACTGAGTGCACAGACCCATTCTCTAATCTCTAGGCAACTCAGGCTTATCGTGGCAAGGTTAAAAACATTTGAAAAAAAAGCGTAGATCTACGTTCGGTCAGCTACGCGAGTGAACGTATATCTACGTGTGGACAGTTTAAGGGTTAATGGGCAACAGGAGAGGTCAGTCACCCTCAGTGAAAATGAATTATTAAGTGTCCATGAAATTTGGTAGAATTTTATACCTGGAATCTACCTGGAGAGAGTTTTGGGGATCAACGCCCCCACAGCCCAGTATGTGACCAGGCCTTGCAGTGAATCAGGACCTGATCAACCAGGCTGTTACTGCTGGCCGCACATAATTTGACGTACGAACCACAGCTCCTATGATCAGGTACTGACTTTAGGTGCCTGTTCAGTGCTTTCTTGAAGACAGCCAGGGGTCTGTTGGTAATCCCTCTTATGTATGCTGAGAGGCAGTTGAACAGTCTTGGGCCCCTAACACTTATAGTGTTGTCTCTTAGCGTCCTCGTGGTACCCCTGCTTTTCATTGGAGGGATGTTGCAATGCCTGCCAAGTTTTTTGCTTTCGTAGGGAGTGATTTTCATGTGCAAATTTGGTACCAATCCTTCTATGATTTTCCAAGTACAGTGGATCCTCGGTTATCGACTGTAATCCGTTCCAGAAGGTCGACCTAAATCCGAAAAGGCCAAAAAACGAAATAATATTTCCCATAAGAATTAATGTACAGTAAATACAATTAATCTGTTCCAGACACCCAAAAATATTAACAAAAAATAATTTTTTTTAAAGATTAACTATAGTTTTACATACACAAAACAATGAGAACTAAATAAAATGACTAATGAAATAGATAAATGAACATTTAAATCACTATTACATACCTTTATTGAAGACTCTTGTTGGCGTATGGAAGACAGGAAGGAGGAGAGAGGGAGGACTGATTATTATTTGGAAGGGGAATCCCCCTCCATAAGGACTTTAGGTATCAAAGCCCTCTCTGGGGTTACTTCCCTTCTTTGTCTTTTACTGGCACTAGGACCAGCTTGAGAGTCATTGGACCCCTGTCTCTCAAAAAACTGTCCAGAGAACTCTGTTTCTGGCATCTCTTTAAGATTTGCCTGAAGTGGGACAAGGTTTTGTCACTGAACATGTTGCAGATATGGCTTGTTTCAGCTTGGTCAAGGTGGTATTTCTCCACAAAACTTTGCACCTCCCTCCACTTTGCACAAATGTCCTTAATCCCTAAAGAAGGCACATCCTTCCCTCTCTCTTCCTCCTCCTCTGAGCAAGTTCCTCAGCTGTGGTCTGATACTGTTCCAGATAAAGCTCTTGCAGCTCTTCAGTGGTTAGGTCTTCCCTGTGGTCCTCCACCAACTCTTCCACATCCTCGCCACTCACCTCCAACCCCATGGCCTTTCCCAAAGACACAATAGATTCCACAGCAGGCAGAGGGTCGACAGGGTCAGGGTCAGCCTCAAACCCTTCAAAATCCTTGTTGAGGACACATTCTGGCCACAATTTTCTCCAAGCAGAGTTCAAAGTCCTGGAACTCACTCCCTGCCAAGCCTTACCTATAAGGCTTATGCAATGGAGGATATTGAAGTGATTCCTCCAGAACTCTCTTACGGTCAAGTCAGTGTCCGAGGTCATTTCAAAGCACCTTTGAAACATTGCTTTCTTGTAAAGTTTTTTGAAGTTAGAAATGACCTGCTGGTCCATGGGCTGGATGAGAGGAGTGGTGTTAGGAGGCAAGAACTTCACTGTTATAAAACTTAACTCCACAGACAATAGGTCTACCAAGTTTGGAGGATGAGCAGGAGCATTGTCCAGTACCAGGAGGCACTTGAGTGGCAATTTATTTTCCTGGAGGTATTTTTTCATACTGAGGCCAAACACTTCATGGACCCAGTCAATGAAAATTTGCCTTGTGACCCATGCCTTATTAGCTTTCCTCAACACACACAATTTACTCTTGATGACATTGTTTTTCTTGAACACTGGGATTTTCAGAGTGATACACCAGTAAAGGCTTCACTTTGAAATCCCCACTAGCATTAGCACAGAACAAAAGAGTAAGCCTCCTTCATAGGCTTGTGTCCTGGCAGTGCCTTTTCCTCCTGCGTGATGTAGGTTATCTTTGGCATTTTCTTCCAAAAGAGTCCTGTTTCATCACAATTAAACACTTGTTGGGGGAGGAATCCTTCAGCCTCTACGTACTCCTTGAATTCATGCACGAATTCTTCAGCCGCACGTTTGTCTGAACTTGCAGCCTCGCCATGCCTTACAACACTGTGTATGCCACTACACTTCTTAAATCTCTCAAACCAGTGTTTGCTGGCCTTAAATTCACTAATAGCAGCACTCGCTCTAGGCATTTTATTCACAAGATCCGCATGCAACTGCCTTGCCTTTTCACAAATGATCGACTCCACAACACTACAAACAAATATCGTTGATCCACACCAACAATAACTTCTCCACATCTTCGATTATTGGTGATCTTTGCTTCATTAGCATATTTACCCCTTTCACAACATTAGCTTCCTTGATTTCTACTTTCTTTGCCAGGATGGAAGTGATTGTTGATTTGTATTTCCCATACATCCTGGCAAGCTCGAGCACACATACACCACTTTCGTACTTTGCTACAATTTCTTTCTTGAATTCTATCGTGTTTCTCACTTTCTTTACCAAAGGGCTGGCACTAGAAACTTTCTTTGGGCCCATGGTGGCTTATTTCGCAGTTGCACTCAATCAATTCGTTCCAGAATGCTGCTCAAGTGCCATTACCGAACGAATTTACTTCCTTAAGAAATAATGTCACGTAGGTTAGTCTATTTCAGACCCCCAAAAATACACTTGCAACAGCACTTACGAAAATACACTTACATAAATGTTCGAGTTTGGTGATGCACGAAAACCGAGGGACCACTGTATAACGAAATGTTTGGATGAATGCGCGGAGTCTTGCTCACTCACCAAGAGACACAGCCAGACTGACTCATGAACGCGGCGGAGTGGCAGGTGGACACGTCCAATACGGCCAATTTCTGAGTTGACTGCTGAAATCCGGGATAGAATTTCGACCAAAAAAGCGGCTGGAATCCGAATTGGCTGATACCCCGAACGGCTGATATCTGAGGGTCCACTGTATATATTATCATTTATCTTTCTTGCCTGCATTCCAGGGAATACAAGTCAAGGAACTTCAACTGTTCCCAGTAATTTAGGTGTTTTATCATACTTATGTGTGCCGTGAAGGTTCTCTGTACATTCTCCAGGTCAGCAATTTCACCTGCCTTGAAAAGCATTGTTAGTGTACAGCAATATTCCAGCCTAGAGAGAACAAGCGATCTGAAGCTTGGCATCCCTAGTTTCGAAGGCTCTCATTATCCATCCTGTCATTTTTCTGTCAGATTTGGTAGATACAATGTTGTTGTCTTTGAAAGTGAGATCCTCTGACATTCTCACTCCCAGGTCCTTCACATTAGTTTTTCACTCTATTGTGTGCTTGGAATTTGTTTTATACTCTGATATAATTTTAATTTCCTTAAGTTTTCCATATCGGAGTATTTGAAATTTCTCTTCATTGAACCTCATATTGTTTTCTGTGGCCCATTTAAAGATTTGGTTGATGTCTCCTTGGAATCTTGCAGTGTCTTCAATGGAGGACACTGTCATGCAGACTCGAGTGTCATCTGCAAAGGAAGACATGGTGCTGTGGCTTACATATCTGTCAGATATGAGGATGAGGAACAGGATGGGGGCGAGTACTGTGCTTTGTGGAACGAAGCTTTTTCACTGTGGCTGCCACAGACTTTACCCTGTTTACTATTACTCTTTGTGGTGTTAGGATAATATCAGAGATGCTTGAATTGACCAAATTCTGAGTCTTGGTCATAGAAAATTAATTTAGGTTGATGACTCTTAGTCTGGTTAACAGCTCACTAAACACCGAGTCATACTGGGCCTTTAGTATCTCACTCATTTCCTTGCTGTCATCTGTGCAGGTCCCATCTTCTGTAAGCAGGGGTCTAATACTGGATGTTGTTTTTGCCTTAGATCTGGCATAAAAAAAAATATTTTGGGATTCTTTCAATTTCATTTATGGCTTTTAGTTCTTCCTGAGTTTCTTGTCTCCTGTAGGGTTCCTTATCCCTTTCACCGTCGAAACAACTGCTCGCAAACTTACTCTCAGTGTCAAAGAATTGAAAAAAATTATTTTGTCTTATGATAGAGAATCTTTTTCTGATGATAATGAAACCAGGAGTACGAAATTTGATGGAAAACTTACGGAATTACACTCTTGCGAAGTTAGCGATCTCAGTGATATTTACGCATCGGCGATTTCGCCCACTTTGAGCCCTATTTTGGGCCAATTCCATTGTTCCAATTGACTATATTCATAGCTATTTCACTAGCACTCCTTTTGTTCTGTCGACTGTGTATAAGAAACCGCCCATTTATCTATTTCAACTACCCAATAAAGTGATGAGAAATTGGTAATTTGGCCAATTTCATACAAAATTCAAGAAAGGCCAATTTCAAAATAGAGTCCAGAATAAACAGTGCAAACATTCCTAGCACTAAATAACATTTTTTCTGTTCATTAGTCATGTCTCCCGGCCCCTCATATTACTCTTGATTTCCATTTTGAATTTTTATTCACACAAAAAATAAAAGATTTACTGTTATGCAGACTACTGCATTATTGTAAAAATGGTATAAATAATATCACATTTGTGAAAGCATATTAGATCCACCAGTTGATGTGTATTGAATGCGTAACATGATTTGTTTACTCTTGAACATTGTCAAAAATCGAACATTTCTGCTACTTTGAGCTCACTTTCAAGCTACTTTTAGTCTCTAAACCATTCTAAATCATCTCTTATTTTTGTAATACAGTGGTACCTCGGTTTTCATCGATAATTCATTCCAGAATGCTGTTCGAGCGCCGTTACCGAACGAATTTGTTCCCATAAGGACAAATGTAAATTAGATTAGTCCGTTTCAGACCCCCCAAAAATACACTTACAAAAGCACTTACAATAATACATTTACATAATTGTTCGAGTTGGGAGCTGTACGAAAACCGAGGTACCACTGTACAGTGGTCCCTCGGTTTTCGCCGAAAATTCGTTCCAGAATGCTGCTCAAGTGCCATTACCGAACGAATTTACTTCCTTAAGAAATAATGTCACGTAGGTTAGTCTATTTCAGACCCCAAAAATACACTTGCAAGAGCACTTACGAAAATACACTTACATAAATGTTCGAGTTTGGAGATGCACGAAAACCGAGGGACCACTGTATATCTCCCATTATTTCAAATGGGACCAAGAAAAGGAGAATACAACCATGAATACCATACGAAAATACACTGCAAAGTCACTGTTTTAAACCAAAAAGACGGTCACAGTTTTTTTCCCTCATACACTGTGTGCTGCAGGATTTTTTTTATACTGCGCACACTGACCACTCAGACCCATTCTCTCTTATGTAGGCCTACCAGCTATCTCCCGCAAGCTTGGAAGCGGCTAAAATTTTGGCGTAGTATTACAGGACCGACACTGGCTTCAAAGCCGTAATATTACGGGACCAACAGTGAAAGGGTTAAGTTTAAGTTCAATATTTGCTCTTTCTCTGCTCAGCGCCTCCTTTCATACTTCAGTTATATTGTTTACATTCTCTGTGAGCACCATGTCTTTCCATTATGCTTGGAAACTTTCCAAAATTTCAATTGTTTTAAAGTTATTTCATATTTTATATATACAGTGGTACCTCGAGTTACAAGCTTAATTCGTTCCAGACGGCTATTCAAGTGCCGATACCAAAGGAATTTTTTCCCATAAGAAATAATGAAAATTAGATTAATCCATTTCAGACTTCCAAAAATGCACTTACAAAAGCACCTACAAAAATACACTTACTAATTGTTCGAGTTGGGAGCTGCTCGTAAGTAGAGGTACCACTGTACTCTGATAATTATATGTACAGTGGTCCCCCGAGTAACGAACACCCCGGAAATCATACAATTATGTAAGTATAATATTGTAAGTGCTTGTGGAAGTGTATTTTTGGGGGCCTGAAATAGACTAACCTACGTGACATTATTCCTTAAGGGAGTAAATTCGTTCGGTAATGGCACTTGAGCAGGCTTCTGGAATGAAGTTTTTACGTTACTCGGTAGTTCACTGTACTTATGTGTATCTGTACCTAAGTAAACTTACACACTATGCTGGCATGCAGGCAGTGGCGTCATAAGGGGGGGGAGTGGGCTGCCCCGGGTGACACCATCAAGGGGGTGACACCATAGAGCCTCTAAAAAAGGTGACATTAATGCTCAAAACAGTGCTGCACCAACATAAGAGAAGAATCCTTCATTTCTATATAGCCTATTATATGATTACAGAGTACAAATAGGCCTATATAGGGAAAATAATTGATTTTGATGATGTGATAGATGATTTTGCAGGACTGAAAGCAAGGAAATGTAAGATCTGATTCATTGAGATATTACCTGTACTCAAAATCAAATCGGAACTAGTGTTTCTCTGATATTGCAATGTTTTTCTATTTTTTTCAAGGTTTTTTTTTTTTTTTTTTGCATTGTTGAAGATGAATAAATGTAGGATCTGTTGCCTGTACTCAAAGTGGTATTTGAGTTTATG
The DNA here is from genome assembly GCA_009830355.1 of Cherax destructor. Taxonomy (NCBI): domain Eukaryota; kingdom Metazoa; phylum Arthropoda; class Malacostraca; order Decapoda; family Parastacidae; genus Cherax; species Cherax destructor. Next base: position 24,299 of record WNWK01019205.1, read on the forward strand.
TTTCCTCAATATTACTATGATTATTTATTTTATCATTAATAAAGTTGAGAAGTATTCTCCTGTTCAGTTTATGGCCCTTAAACATTCTCATTGCTAAACATTAGTCACTGGTCATGCACTAGTGACATACTGGAGTTTACTCCCCCCATCCCCCCGCCCTTGGATTTCATGGGGTAACACCAAAGATGCTGCCCCGGGTGACACCAACCCTAGCGACGCCACTGCATGCAAGTACACATTAAAATCACTAAGAGTGTCTTATTAGTCTTGAAGACGCCATATTAATAATGATAATAATAATAATAACACAATAATAATCACTCTGAGGCGCATTAAATGTTGTATAAAACGTTAATAGTATAGACATTTTGCTTAATCTGTCTATGATATTTTTTTCAAAATTACATAATAAATGCGCTATGTAACATATAAATGTGATAAATATACCCACAGTAGAATAAATTAACAAATATGAGATGTTTTTTTAGTTTGCTTGCCGGAGTGAACTAAAACCATACACATTCAGCTGGTTTCTTTACATAACTCACGTCTGTCCTCTCTCATGTACTCATTCTCTGTCTCTCTCTCTCATTTATTAATTTAATCTCATTTACTCACTTCTCACCCTACATTAAGACTACAAATATTTTAAGATAAGTAATGAGTGTACGTACTGTACTATATGCATTTTATCGCTCTAGGGCACTTTAAATGCCTAGTACAGTGGACCCCCGGATTACGTACTGCTCCAAACTCGAGCAATTATGTAAGTGTATTTTTGTAAGTGCTTTTGTAAGTGTATTTTTGGGGGTCTAAAAGGACTAATCTAATTTACATTATTCTTTATGGGAACAAATTCGTTCGGTAACGGCACTTGAACAGCATTCTGGAACGAAATAATGACGTAATCCAGGGGTCCACTGTATATAATGTGTGGGTGGGGTGGCCAGATGGGGTTACGATACCTACCACACTATTCGATACCTACCTATCCTACTTTTCACCTTGCACCCTATATTAAGACCATTAAGACTACAAATATTTTAAGGTAAGTAATGAGTGTACACTATATGCATTTTATCGCTCTAGGGCTCTTTAAATGTTGAAGTATATTACATGTGGGTGGGGTGGGGTGGCCTGGCTGGCTACCATACCTATCGTGCCTAACTTCTTACAATAAACATTAAGACTACAAATATTTTGAGGTAAGTAATGAGTGTACTGTGTGTGTATTTTACTTTTTATTGTTTTTTAATGCCTTGTTCTATTGCTAACTTAATACAGCCTCTCCTCACTTAATGACGGAGATAGAGACCTAAGACCCCTTCAGTAAACAAATTTGTCACTAAACGAGGAGCATACTATAATGGTAGTGGATTTGCATCAACCATCTTTGATATTATTTTAATGTCACCTTTACACCATTTATAACATTTCTGGTATATTTTTAAATGTTTATACAGCAGTGTACTGTATATTGAAATAAACAGAATTGAGGAAATCAGCTCTAATATACATTATTTAGGTATAAATACTGGTCAGAGAGCCCGTCGTAAGTCCGAGGGGTCGGTAAACGAGTACGTCGCTAAGTGAGGAGAGGCTGTATATGTTAGTGTAAAATTATTATCCAACATTTATAAGTGGAAACAAATGGCGTTCTGCTTTCCAGGGATGTCTGCTTTCCGGCAGTAGCCTGGAACCTAACCTGCCAGATAAGTGGGGCCCTACTGTATAACCAAGAATAATTGGTCATTGTTTAGGTCACCAAAATAATTGAAGCATACCTAGTGAAAACCCATAAAACAGTAGTGGGGGCTACCCTTCTTAGGAAAAGCACTAAAAATCAAATATTTTTGACACATTGAGGCCTATTTTACTAGTTTTTCTTTTGGTTTATCAATTGGCAGCAGGAAATAGCCAGTAAAACTAGGAAAACCACTCTAGAAAATGCCTTAGTCATTTGAACCGAAATACAAGGTCATAGGTCAACTGTTCCCGTCATGCACTGTGGAAACGGGGGTAGGATTTTTTTTTTTTTACTCTGTGCACACACACCCATTCTCTTATGTCTAGGCCAAAATTTACCACTCGCAGCATATTTGAGTTTGCTATGATTAAGAGGTACATGTACATAAGTAGCACTGGCCTCAAAACCTTATACAGTAGAACCCCCGTATCAGTAGATTCAGTATCGGTAGTTTTAGTTATCTACAGTTTACTGTGGCCCAAAAATAACTTAATTTTGCTTAATAATGCCACAAAGCACAAAAGTAGCAATGATGGCTGTTCTTCAAAGCCTAAGAGAAGCCGTGAAGTGCTTCCCATCAGTGAAAAAGTGATAATTCTAGACTTATTGTGTGTAATATATTAATTAAATTTTATCATAGGTATGTATGTAAATGAAAAATGACTTATTTATAGGGTTCGCTACTATCCACTGTTTCAGGTATCCATGGTAGGTCTTTGAACGTATCCCCCATGGATATGGGGGGACTACTGTATACATGGATGAAAGTGAAAGGGTTACTAACTTCGCTTAAATATTCATCTCCTTCCCATGTGCTTGGCAGGTAGTCAAAAGATAGTTATGTAGATTCTTTAATATAAACAACCTTATTGGGAATTATCTTTAGGAACATGAAACACACACAACATGTTACCTTAATGTGTAGGTAATTGGGAAGCTTATCTCTTAAACAGATATTTTTTTATTACTAATGTAAATCCCTTATAAATTATTTTATGCTACACAAATGTTTGTTGCCAGAAGTTTATCACACACATTTCCTTGATTTTATTCAGTTATTTTTGAGAACTATGAAAATGGTACGATTTGTGTGAAGGTCTCACACAATGTCTTTCTTCAGCTTTCTCCAGGATGTGCAGTACCGTTCTTTAATGATCAACAGCGCAAACTATAATGTTCGACTCATGCGTGAACGCAAAACTCGCCTCCCATTTCTTGATTCACAAACAGGTTAGTGTTTCCAATCGTTTTTTTATTTCCCTGTATTGCTGTTTTTACAATATCTAAAGATGTTGATATAGCATTTGTTGTGATTTTTTGATATGTACAATATTTAAATGGATTTGGAACCAAGTGTTCCAATTAATTCAATCTGCATTCTACCTAATAGAAATACAGTAAATTCTCTAAAGAATTAAAAAGCACAATACTATGACTGGAACAGTACACAACTAACTCACATATAGGAGACTGAAGTGTCATCATGTCAGCTGTTTGTGGAAATTCTAAAAAAAAATGCACTTTGATAGCTTGTTTTTGATAGGACACTATTCACATTTCTTTTTACTAAATACTACTACTAAGCAGTTTTGTCTGAATATATGTGCCATAAAGTTTTAAAGATGTGGCTCAGGCATGAAAATGCTTCTGTTCAGAGATTTCTACAGCCTGAGGAAAAATGGCTCACTATCGCCTATAATGTAGTAGCCTATAAATATACCTCAACAGATGACCCAGCTGATAAACAATGGCATCCTTAGGCCTATTAGTAATAATAATAATAATAATAATAATATAATAATAATAATAATTTTATTTCATTGCAAGTTTACATTGAGATTTTGTAATTACACGTACAATCATGAACTGAAGTGCAAAGAGAGCCACTAGCATGCCATGGCATTAAGGGCAGATTAATCTAATGGCTTATAGACTACTTAATACAGTGGTACCTTGAGTTACGATATTTTTTCGTTCGAGAATGCTGTTCAAGTGCCATTACCAAACGAATTTATCCCCATAAGGAATAATGTAAACTAGACTAGTCCTTTTACACCCCCAAAAATATACTTACAAAAGCATTTAAAAAAATAAACTTACATAAAAGGGCGATTTTGGGGACCATCGTAACTCGAGGTACCACTGTACTACATAAATTGATTGAGTTTGTTTTAGTTAAACATTAGCTTATAATAGTTAATAAATTTACTCAAATTACAATCTGAGGATATTACATTGTGACAAGTGTTTTGTAGGATGGTTACATCAATAGTAAATATTGAAATTATATTATAGGAAAATAACAGTGAGCATTGTTGAAAGTAATTTACAGCATGAGTACAGTGGACCCCCGAGTTTCGTAAAAACTTCATTCCAGAAGCCTGCTCAAGTGCCATTACCGAACAAATTTACGTCCTTAAGAAATAATGCCACGTAGGTTAGTCTATTTCAGACCCCCAAAAATACACTTACAAAAGCACTTACAATATTATACTTACATAATTGTACGATTTCCGGGGTTTACGAAACTCGGGGGTCCACTGTATTTAGTTTAGGGTGAGTAGGTGGTTTTTGAGAAGAGTTTTAAATTGATGTTCAGACCAGGTTATTTTAGTATTGACTGGTAATGAATTCCAGATTTTGGGGCCCTTTATGTGCATAGAGTTTTTACACAGGGTGATATGGACACGGTGTATATCAAAAAGTGATCTGTGTCTTGTGTTATGGTCATGGGTCCTATTAAAGTTGGTGAGGAGAATTTTGAGCGGAGGGTTTATATTAGAGTGTAGAGTTCTATGTATGTAGTATGCACAAGAATAAGTGTGAATGTTCTGTACTGTGAGTAGTTTTAGGCTTTTGAATATTGGTGGAGTATGCTGTCTAGAGTGGGAATTTGTTATCATTCTGACTGCAGCCTTTTGCTGGGTCTAAGGTGATGATCCCCATGCACAAATTCCGTAGGTGAGATAAGGGTAGATGAGTGAATGATACAGTGAAGGAGAGCTGATTGAGGCACATAGTAGCGTATCTTTGATAGTATGCCTACTGTCTTTGATATTTTCTTGGAAATTTGTTCTATGTATGTTTGGAATTTAAGGCTACTGTCAATGTGGATTCCTAGGAATTTTCCCTCTGTGAGTCTTGTGATGGGTGAACCATTGAGCGTTATGTTAAGTGGAACATTTGTGGCTCTTCCAAATTGAATGAAGTAGGTCTTGTCAGTATTGAGAGTAAGCTTATTAGTCGTCATCCAGGTTGATATTATCTGTAATTCAGCATTTACATTGTTGGCCAGTATGGCTGGGTTTGGGTGAGAGAAGACATTTGTAGTGTCATCTGCAAACAATATGGGTTTGAGTAGTTGTGATGCATTCGGTAGGTCAATTATGTAGATGAGGAATAGGAGTGGTCCTAGGACACTTTCTTGTGGGACCCCAACTGTAATTTGTTGTGTGGAAGAGTTAGCTCCATTTGTGTACACGTATTGGCTTCTGTTACTAAGGTATGACTTTAGGTAGTTGAGTGAGTGCCCTCTTATACCGTAGTGTGATAATTTTGTGAGCAGTAAATCATTGTCGACTGTATCGAAAGCTTTGCGTAAATCAATGAAGATTCCCAGTGGGACTTCTGTCTTCTCAAGTGCAGTGTACGTATATTAGCTCTAGCATGTGTATAATAGCATCATTTGTGCTCATGATAGTCCTGAATCCAAACTGACAGGGGTTGAGTACATTGTGGGAGATGAGGTAGGAATAGATCTGCCTATGAATTAATTTTTCAAAGATTTTAGAAAGCAAAGGTAAGTTAGATATTGGTCTATAATTATTCAAGTCTGCTTGATCACCTCCTTTGTGGATCGGGGTGACCCTCGCTATTTTGAGAATTGATGGGAAGGTAGAGGCTTCAATGGATTTGAAAAAAAAAGATTAGCTATGAGAAGCAATATGGATTGGGATTAATACCCTAAGAACTATCAAAGAGGGATACTATTACACTCATAAAGACCATAAAGAAATCAAAACAAATATATTATGCCAATAAGCTCAATCAAATTAACCCTTTCAGAGTCCAGAGGCCAAATTTCAGAGTGACAGCCAGGGTCCAAGAATTTTCAATTTTTTTTTCTTATGAAATGGTAGAGAATATTTTTCTGAAGGTAATAAAACAAAAAGTACGAAATTTGGTGGAAAATTGACAAAATTAAGCTTTCGCGAATTTTGATGCATCAGCGATATTTACGCATTGGCGATTTTGCCGACTTTGACTCCCATTTTAGGCCAATTACATTATTCCAGTCCATTATTCTAGCTATTTCGCTAGTAGTATTTCTATTCTATCGATTGAGCACAAGAAATGGCTCAGTCAACTGTTTCAACTACAAAATAAAGTGATCTGAAATTGGTAATTTGGCCAGTTTAACACAAAGTTCAAAATATTCCAATTTCAAAATAGGATCCAGAATAAACAATGCAGGTATTCCTGGCACTAAACTAACATTTCCTCTGTTCATTAGTTACGTTTTCAGGCTTTACAAATGAATTCCATATTGATTTTTTATTCACATAATGAATTTTTATTCAAACCAAAAAATGGAAAATTTACTGTTATGCAATATTGTAATAATTGTATAAATAATATCACCACATTTGTGAATGTATATTAGACCCACCAGCTGGCGCGTATTAGACGTGTGAGGTCATTTGTTTACTCTTGAATATCAGTAAAAATTTAACATTTCCGCTACTTTGAGCTCAGTTTCAAGCCATTTCCAGTACTAAAACCAATCCAAATCATCTCTATTTTTGTAATATATCTTCTATTCTATCAAATGAGACCAAGAAATCACAAATACAACTATAAAAAACATACGAAAAAACACTGCAAAATCGCTGTTTTAATCGAAAATTTCAGTCTCAGTTTTTTTTCTCTCATGCACTGTGTGCTGCAGGATTTATTTTATGTGGTGCACACTGCACACTTACAACATAGATGTATTCCCTCATGTCTAGGCCCAAATTTACCGCTCACAGGTTATCTGAGTGAGCTGAGCTCATGGGGTAGAACTATGGTTTAGACCCTCCCCTCAAAGCCGTAGAACTACGGCACGGACCCTGAAAGGGTTAAAGGAGATAAAAAAACTGGAAAACACTTTCTCAAATATTTGGCACAAGTTCAACAAGTCCAAAGAAATACAGTGGACCCTCACTATTCGAACACTCCAAAACTCACCCTTTTATGTAAGTTTATTATTGTAAGTGCTTGTATAAGTGTATTTTTGGGGGTCTGAAATGGACTAATCTAATTTACATCATTCCTTATGGGAATAAATTCGTTTGGTAACAACACTTGAACAGCATTCTGGAATGAGGGTGAGTTTTGGAGTGTTCGAATAGCGAGGGTCCACTGTATTTCTAAATAAATCTATTGAACCTCCTCTCCAATTCTCTCTATAATAAAAATAATAATAATAATAATAATAATAATACAGTGGACCCTCGCCATTCGAATTTAATCCGTTCCAGGAGCTTGTTCTTAACGTGAAATGTTCGAAAGGCGATTTAATTTTTCCCATAAGAAATAATGGAAATACAATTAATCCGTTCCAGAAATCCAAAAATATATAAAAAATATCATATTTTAATAAAATTAAGCTTCTACATAGACAAAAACATTAAATACTACAGTGCTGTACTACTAAAAGTATTAGTAAATAAATGCAAGTCTTTTTACTTACCATTATTGAAGATTGTTGATGGCATATGGAAGAGAGGGAGGAGGAGGGAGGGAGGGAGGGTTAGTGTTTGGAAGGGAATCCCTTCCAGAAGGACTTCAGGTACCAAAGCCCTATCTGGGGTTACTTCTTTTCTTTGTCTTTTAATCCCACTGGGACCAGCTTGGGTCACTGGACACTTTAACAAAATAACTGTCCACAGTCCTCTGTTTCTGGCGCCTTTTCAACATGTTCCTGAAGAAGGACATTGTTTGGTCACTGAACATGCTGCTGTTATGGCTTGTTTGAGCTTGTTCAGGGTGGTATTTTCAACAAAACTTTGCAATCTATTCCACATTGTACACATCTCCTTAATCTCTGAAGAGGCACCTTCTTCACCCCCTCTCCTCCTCCTCCTCCCGTGAATCAATAGCCTCAAATCTGGTCTGATGCTCTTCCATTTCCAGCTCTTGCAGCTCTTGAGTTGTTAGCTCTACCCTGTGGCCCTGCACTAGCTCTTCCACATCATCGCCACTCACCTCCAACCCCATGGACTTGCCCAATTCCACAATACAGTCCACAACAGGCACAGGGTCGGCAGGGTCAGGGTCAGCCTCAAACCCTTCAAAATCCCTCTGTTGGACACAACCTGGCCACAATGGTCTCCAAGCAGAGTTCAAAGTCCTTGAAGTCACTCCTCCCAAGCCTTGCCTATAAGGCCTATGCAGCTGTAGATATTGAAATGATTCTTCCAGAACTCTCTAAGGGTCAATTCACTGTCCGAGGTCATTTCAAAGCACTTTTCAAACACTGCTTTTGTGTAGAGTTTTTGAAGTTACAGATGACCTGCTGGTCCATGGGCTGGAGGAGAGGAGTGGTGTTAGGAGGCAAGAACTTCAGTTTTATAAATTTGAAGTCTTCACACAGTAGGTCTTCCATGTTTTGAGGATGTGAAGGAGCATTGTCCAGCAACAGGAGGCACTTTTGTCCAAACCCTTTCCTGTAGGTATTTTCTCACACTGGGGCCAAACACTTCATGGATCCAGTCACTGAAAAGGTGCTTTGTGACCCATGCATTCTGACTAGCTCTCCACAAGACACACAATCTACTTTTGACGACATTGTGTCTCTTGAACACTCTGGGATTTTCTGAGTGATACACTAGTAAAGGCTTTAATTTAAAATCCCCACTAGCATTACTACACATCATGAGAGTTAGCCTGTCTTTCATAGGCTTGTGTCCTGGCAGTGCCTTTTCCTCCTGAGTAATGTAGGTCCTGTTGGGCATTTTCTTCCAAAACAGGCCTGTTTCGTCACAATTGAACACTTGTTCAGGTTTCAATTTTTCAGTCTTTATGTAGTCCTGAAACTCCTTTATGAATTTTTCAGCTGCATATTTGTCTGAACTGGCAGCCTCACCATGCCTTACCACATTATGTATGCCACTACGATTTTTAAATCTCTCAAACCAGCCTTTGCTGGCTTTAAATTCACTACCATTACAATCAGCACTGGTTGCAGGCATTTTCTTTAAAAGATCGGCATGCAAGTTCCTTGCCTTTTCACAAATAATTGACTCAGACACACTATCACCCGCTAACTCTTTATCCTTGATCCACACCAGCAACAACTTTTCAATCTCTTCGATTATTTGTGGTCTGTTTTTGGCTCGCACAGTAACACCTTTTGCAACATCAGCTTGCTTAATTTCTTCCTTCTTAAGCAGGATAGAAGCGATAGTTGACCTGTTTTTGCCATATATCCTGGCAAGATCACACAATCGCACACCACTCGTATTTTTGTATTATTTCCTTCTTCATTTCTACGGTGTTTCTCACTTTTATCAGCCCAGGGGTACCACTAGGAACTTTCTTGGGACCCATGGTAGCTTATTTCACAGTCACACTTAATGAACAAACTCCAAAAAATTATAATTAAGTGTGAAATGTCTGGGGAAGCGTGCAGGGTATTGTTCTCTCGAGTGTAAACAACGCGGGACTGGCTCTCCACGCCTGCGCTGTGAGGCACCCAAGCGCCTGGGCCAACAGGTCACGAACGTATTCGTTCGACTCGCGATAATTTGTTCGCGTGACGATATCGAAATTTTTGCACTAATGACAATTTGTTCGACTGCCGAGCCGTTCGAATAGCGGGGGTCCACTGTAATAATAATAATAGTTTATTGTGACATGATACAAAGATGTACAATGGGTTATAAGAATGGGGTGTACATGCCAAAAACCCCTAATATGCAGAGCATTGTTGGCAAACTTAAAATTAACTTACAATTAAATGGTAAAAATTATAGTAAACAATTTACAATACGTATAAGTATAGGTAGTAGGTTGGTAGACACCAACCACCCAGGGAGGTACTACCGTCCTGCCAGGTGACTATGAAACAGAAACCTGAAACTGTTTCACATGATGGTAGGATTGCTGGTGTCTTTTTTCTGTCTCATAAACACGCTGGATAACAGGTATATCTTGCTACTTCTATTTACACTTAGGTCACACTACGCAGGCATGCACATGCATATACAGTGGTCCCTCGGTTTTCGTGCATCTCCAAACTCGAGCATTTATGTAAGTGTATTTTTGTAAGTGTTGTTGCAAGTGTATTTTTGGGGGTCTGAAATAGACTAACCTACGTGACATTATTTCTTAAGGAAGTAAATTCGTTCGGTAATGGCACTTGAGCAGCATTCTGGAACGAATTTTCGGAAATCGAACAATTATGTAAGTTTAATATTGTAAGTGCTTTTGTATGTGTATTTTTGGGGGTCTGAAAGGACTAATCTAATTTACATTTTTCCTTAAGGGAACAAATTCGTTCGGTAATGGCACTTGAACAGCCTTCTGGAATGAATTATGACCGAAACTCGGGGGTCCACTGTAGTTTGTTGGACTACGTATTGGTAGATAAAAGACTGTTGAGTAGACTTCAGGATGTACATGTTTATAGAGGGGCCACAGATATATCAGATCACTTTTTAGTTGTAGCTATAGTGGGAGTAAAAGGTAGATGGGATACAAGGAAAATAGAAGCAGTAAGTAAGAGAGAGGTGAAGGTTTATAAACTAAAAGAGGAGGCAGTTAGGGTTAGATATAAACAACTATTGGAGGATAGATGGGCTAGTGCGAGTGTAGGCAATGGGGTCGAAGATGTATGGGGTAGGTTTAAGAATATAGTGTTAGAGTGTTCAGCAGAAGTTTGTGGTTACAGGAAAGTGGGTGCGGGAGGGAAGTAGAGCGATTGATGGAATGATGATGTAAAGAGAGTAGTAAGGGAGAAAAAGTTAGCATATGAGAGGTTTTTTACAAAGTAGAAGTGATGCAAGGAGGGAAGAGTATATGGAGAGAAAAAGAGAGGTTAAGAGAGTGGTGAAGCAATGTAAAAAGAGAGCAAATGAGAGAGTGGGTGAGATGTTATCAACAAATTTTGTTGAAAATAAGAAAAAGTTTTGGAGTGAGATTAATAAATTGAGGAAGCCTAGGAACAAATGGATTTGACAGTTAAAAATAGGAGAGGAGAGTTATTAAATGGAGAGTTAGAGGTATCGGGAAGATGGAGGGAATATTTTGAGGAGTTGTTAAATGTTGATGAAGACAGGAAGCTGTGATTTCGTGTATAGGGCAGGAGGAATAACATCTCGTAGGAGTGAGGAAGAGCCAGTTGTGAGTGTGGGGATGTTCATGAGGCAGTGGGTAGAATGAAAGAGGGTAAGGCAGCTGGGATTGATGGGATAAAGATAGAAATGTTAAAAGCAGGTGGGATATAGTTTTGGAGTGGTTGGTGCTATTATTTAATAAATGTATGGAAGAGGGTAAGGTACCTAGGGATTGGCAGAGAGCATGCATAGTTCCTTTGTATAAAGGCAAAGGGGACAAAAGAGCGTGCAAAAATTATAGGGGAATAAGTCTGTTGAGTATACCTGGTAAAGTGTATGGTAGAGTTATTATTGAAAGCATTAGGAGTAAGACGGAGAGCAGGATAGCAGATGAACAAGGGGCTTTAGGAAAGGTAGGGGGTGTAGACCAAGTGTTTACAGTTAAACATATAGGTGAACAGTATTTAGATAATGGTAAAGAAGTTTTTGTGGCATTTATGGATTTGGAAAAGGCGTATGATAGGGTGGATAAGGGGCAATGTGGTAGATGTTGCAGGTGTATGGAATAGGAGGTAGGTTGCTGAAAGCAGTAAAGAGTTTTATGAGGATAGTGAGGCTCAGGTTAGAATTTGTAGGAGAGAGGAGATTATTTCCAGTAAAAGTAGGCCTTAGACAAGGATGTGTGATGTCACCGTGGTTGTTCAATATATTTATAGATGGGGTTGTAAGAGAAAGTGATGCAAGAGGTGTGGGGTTAAAGATAAAGAATCAAATACAAAGTGGGAGTTGTCACAGTTGCTTTTGCTAATGACACTGTGCTTTTGGGAGATTCTGAAGAGAAGTTGCAGAGGTTGGTGGATGAATTTGGTAGGGTATGTTAAAGAAGAAAATTGAAAGTGAATATAGGAAAGAGTAAGGTAATGAGGATAACAAAAGATTAGGTGATGAAAGATTGGATATCAGATTGGAGGGAGAGAGTATGGAGGAGGTGAATGTATTCAGATACAGTGGTACCTCGAGTTACGATATTTTTCGTTCGAGAATGCTGTTCAAGTGCCATTACCAAACGAATTTATCCCTATAAGGAATAATGTAAAATAGACTAGTCCTTTTACACCCCAAAAATATACCTACAAAAGCATTTAAAAATAAACTTACATAAAAGGGCGATTTTGGGACCATCGTAATTCGAGGTACCACTGTATTTGGGAGTGGACGTGTCAGCAGATGGGTCTATGAAATAGGAAGAGGTGAATCAAAGAATTGATGAGGGGAAAAGGGTGAGTGGTGCACTTGGGTCTGGAGACAAATAACTTTGTCAGTCGCGTAAAGAGGAGAATGTATGAGACTATAGTTATACCTACACTCTTATATGGGTGTGAAGCATGGGTGATGAATGTTGCAAAAGGAGAAGGCTGGAGGCGTGAAGATGTCATGTCTGAGGTCAATGTGTGGTGTGAATATAATGCAGAGAATTCATAGTTTGGAAATTAGGAGGAGGTGGGATTACCAAATCTGTTATCCAGAGGGCTGAGTAGGGGTTGTTGAGGTGGTTTGGACATGTAGAGAGAATGGCAAACAGAATGACTTGAGTGTATAAATCTGTAGTGGAGGGAAGGCGGGGTAGGGGTCGGCCTAGGAAAGGTTGGAGGGAGGGGTAAAGGAGGTTTGTGTGTGAGGGCCTTGGACTTCCAGCAAGCATGCATGAGCGTGTTTGATAGGGTGAATGGAGACAAATGGTTTTAATACTTGACGTGCTGTTGGAGTGAGCAAAGTAACATTTATGAAGGGATTCAGAGAAACCGGCAGGCCGGACTTGAGTCCTGGAGATGGGAAGTACAGTGTCTGCACTCTGAAGGAGGGTGTTAATGTTGCAGTTTTATAACTGTAGTGTAAAGCACCCCTCTGGCAAGACAGTAATGGAGTGAATGATGATGATTTTTCTTTTTTTAGGCCACCCTGCCTTGGTGGGAATCGGCCGATGTGTTAATAAAAAAAAAAAAAAGTATAGTTGAGTATTTAAGCTATGAAATTTGAACATAATTTGAACATAACAATTTTGAAACATAATAGTTTTACAATTTTGAAGCATTACAGTTTCATAATATGTCAATATAATAATTTATTATATGTTAATGAAAAATTTTTAAATCAGATCAAAACAAATCAGATCAATTATTTTTGTTGCAATAACAGTTTATATGGTCATTAGATGAGTTACAAGGGTACAAGAGTACATGAGAATGGGGTTTTTTTATTTGTTAATGCTGTGAAACAAAATTAGATTAGGTTTCATTAATTTAACAGGTTTATTCATTTATGAGATATAAGTTTTAAATTTGCACTAATTAAGTTTGGGAAATTTTTGTTTTTTGACAATTATGTAAGGGGGTTTTTAGGCTAGGGAGTAACACAGTGAATAAAGTTATTTTGAGGCAGTGGAAAATGATTCATTAACTTTGAGGTAAAGTTAAGTATTATGATTTTGTTTTGGTAGTGGGGGTTTTTTTCAGAGTTTTGAATTGATTTCAGACAGGGGTTTTTTGGAATCATAGGTAATGAATTCCAAATTTTTGGCCCTAATGTTGTTTTTATAGTGTGAGGGGGGACCGGGGGAAAAAAGAGTGATCTATGCCTTGTTATGTTCATGTGTCCTGTTAAGGTTGGTAAAGGGGAATTTTGAGGGGGGGGGTTAATATTTGAGTTTAGTGTTCTATGTATGTAAAAGGCACTGTAAAAAATATGGATGTCTTGTATGGTGAGTAAGTTTATACTTTTGAATATTGGGAGTATGTTGTTTGGAGTTAATTTGTTATCACCTTGCGCCTTTTTTGTGTTATTTGGTCTGAGATGATTTTTTGTTTTGACCCATGTGCAGATTACATGGTGAGATGGGTAAATGAGTGAGTGATACGGGAAA
>WNWK01019206.1:0-38273 GCA_009830355.1 Cherax destructor
TCAATTTCAAGCTACTTTCATTCCTGAAACTAATCAAAATCATCTCTGTTTCTGTAATATACTTCCATTCTATCAAATGAGACCAAGAAACTGAGAATACAGCCATGAACCATACGAAAATACCAAAAGTCGCTATTTTAAACCAAAAACACGGTCACAGTTTTTCTCATCATGCATTGCGAGCTGCAGGAATTTTTTTATATGGTGCAGTCTTTCTGCATAGACCAATTCTCTCATATCTAGGCCCATTTACTCCAAGCTTATCTGAGGTAGCTGAGCTCATTGTGTCATACTATGGGACCAACACTGGCTTCAAAGCCATGATACATTGGGACCAACACTAAAAGGGTGAAGATAAATTAGCCCATATGATTGGCATACTTAATATGCATGGTGTTTCCAGTATTATTATTATTGGCAGTGTCAGTTTGGCATAAGAATATATTGTAATACATACTGTACAATATGTAAATGTTGGAAGGGTGGACAAGTGTGTTGATTATGCTCATGGAGGTAATTATATGTCAAGCATTAACCCTTTCAGGGTAAAGGGGGTCTCCGAATCTCGTTCTCAGGGTCCATGAATTTAAAAAAAAAAAAAAATTATTTTCTTATGAAATGATAAGAGTTTTTTTCTAAATCTAATAGGCTAAAATACATTTTTGATCAATACTCACCGAGATATAGAGATTTGAAGTTGGCGAAAAATGGAGCCGTTGTGGCAACATCGCCGACTGCCGGTCACCTGGTAATATTTTTCTTTCTTGGACTTCTTTTCTGTCGAATTTTGTTTTTGTTGCAAAATAACTTTTTGGCTGTATGAGACCAATATAAAGTGCTGTTTTCAAATATTCACTCGCTATTTATTACACAATATTCACATGAAGTTTCTTTCACTAATTTGTTTACACAATGTATTTACAAATTTTTACAATAACAAATATTAGTTATTTATATTGTTCAATCATATATATACGTACATAGAGTCACTGGACATGTTTCTAGAAGTTCTGCAGCCTGTGGAAGTCTCTGAAACATGGTTCCATCACAAGTGGTGTTTCACATTCCACACACATAAAGCAGTGTCTTTGCGTTGTTGTGGGCGTTTTTTGTATGTGCACAGACAAAACACCTCTTCTGAGCCTTTTCTTGCAAAGGCAGGCAGTTTTGTTAGGAAGTGTTCACCACCGCCTCAGGCGGGGAGGGTAGGTGTTGATGACTTGGTGTTGGGCGTGTTTCTATGCAGGTGTTGCTCCTTGGTACTTGAATATTATTTGTCTGATGACAGATAAGACAAAAATCGCCATATGGTGGTTTGTTTGTGGTCTTCAACTTATAGATATTATAAGCATTGAGCATGGCAATGTCCAGATGTGAAAAGAGTTTTATGTACCACTTGTAACTCTTGCGAACACATCAGCAAAACCCAATTTGCATGTCAATTTGTCCACTAAGCGCATATTGAGAGTGTAGTCAATCACAGCTGCAGGTTTTAGAATGGGTTCATCGGTCTCTCTATTCAGCCTGCCAGTGTCTGTCATTTCGTTAGGGTGAATAGATGACAACAGTGTGACATCTCGTTTGTCATGCCACCGAAATGCCATGATGTCATTGGCAGCAAACGCTTGCACCGACCTCTCGAGTGCCTGCACTGAACCTAGGCATATGCTTACGATTTACGCACTGTACGCACACATCTGTCAAGTTCACTGCAAAAATCACTGAGGAGGGCTTGTGTCCAGTTATCAGTATATAATATATGCCCTTACCAAGATATGGTTCCATCATTGTTCTAACCACATCCCAGAGATACCAATAACCTCTGGTATTTTTGCAATGTATAACTTCCGGTGTCACAATATATCCAATACAATACCACTGGAACATCACAAAGCACAAACAACTTTATACAAGCGTTTCCTCTTGCTGGTATATTGAACGACAGTCTACCTTTTGAACAGAATCAGTGACTAATCAATAACAAGCTTCTGAAGGGATAAAATGCATATTGAATTTCTCTTTCAGAACAACATTTCTAATTATATACCTATCGTTTCTGTCAGGGGTGGTTTTGTCTGAAAAGTGAACATCCTCAGCAGTAGCACAAATGATTCACTGATATTATATCACTGAAACCTGGTGTTGCAATAGGCGGTCTGTCGAAAGTATGATTTGACACTGTCTTATAAACAGAGGCATAAGCATTGTGAGCAAAGAACAAGTACATCTCAGCCACAGTTGTCTCTTCCACCTGTTGAGGCGTGGTTGGTGAAAGTTTGTGTTTGCCATGGTGTACTCGTAGTATCTGTTGCTTTCCCTACAATAATATCCATCAGAGGTTCATCAAAGAATAATTCAAGCATTTCAGTTCACTGGCATTGTTCCCAAGTGGACAAGATGGGCGTATTCCACATTGACTTTCATCAAACTGATGGACTGGGAATAAAATTGTCAGCTGCTTGCCAATCCCAGGTGCGGTCTGCTGGTGGGTACTGGATATTTACAGGTGGTTGTGGGGGTTGTGGAGGTTGTGGGAGTGGAGTTGTGGTTGTGGGGGTTGGTGGGTGGGTGAGGGGTTTCCTTTGTTGTAGCTGGCTGACTCAGCGGCGTCGGTGCCAGCATGGTCCACTCTGGTGCCTCGCGCCTGGCACCACCACCACTACCACTAACAGATGCTTCCTTTTCTCATTCCAATTGCAACGCTATCATTGTCATTTTTACTATCACTTCCTGTTGTACCCCACGGGATGTACTCAGATGTCTCCTTCCCCTTGGAACAGCATATGGCCGCTACAGGCGCATATACCGTCGTATATACTGGCCACTGGAAAAATATTCCCCACCACTCTCCTACTGGACTGTTTTGAAAAGCTGGTTCATATTCCCCCTATCACTATCATCACCATTGCTCACATCAGAGTCTGGGATATGAGTAAATAACAGTTTCCTCTTTCGTTCTGGTACAATTGAGCGTGAACAAGATGCCACAGCACCGGAGGTGAGGCTGAGGGTCGTCTGGGTTTTCCTCAATATACCGGTATTATGATCATTAGTTTCGGTCACAACTGCCTCAAAACCTTGAAACTCATCACCACTGAACTCCCATCGGTGTTAGAACTGTCACTGGGGAACAAAAGAGTCCCAATTCGCCGAGGGTGAGGAGTTTCTTACCCCGACATGGTGAAAAATGTGTACTAACATGGCGTTCCCACAATACCACTGCTCCGATTTTTCCTACTGGCACACTGACCCGCAGACCCATTTCTCACCTAGGCCTACCAAAACCATTTCGCTTAATTTGAAGGCGCTAGAATTTATGGGACTAGTACGTCAATAACCCCACGCTAAGCCGTACTAGTACGTCAATAACCCTGAAAGGGTTAATAACAAAAACACATCGTGACTGGAACAATAACACACACAACCACACATAGAAAGAGGAGCTACAACGACATTTCGGTCGACGGACCATTTACATCACACTAACACAAAGAAAAGGTAGAAAGGGTATTTATAGGCCAGCAGACAGGGGAGGGCACAAGAAAGTGGTGGAGGAGTAATAGTGGAAGTAGTAGTGGTAGTGGAAGTAGTAGTAGTAGTGCAGTCAGTCAATTCTAGGAAAGAGGAGCACTGCAATAAAGCTGGCGGCCCACATAGGGTAAGGACAAGAACACAGAGGGGAAAAAAATGATGAAAATAAAATAAAGAAGGACAAATACAAGGAGAAATACAGAGGAGAAAGAAGAAAGAGGAGAAGGGGGAAGAGATAGAAGGGGAAGGAATCAGGTTAAGTCACGGGTGTTCTGAAGTTTGGAGTATTTAACAATGTAATGGGAGAGGAAAGCATCTACAGGTCTAAGATTCATACAGGGAAAGTTGTGTATAAGGAGGATTCAACCAGATGGCGACTGTGAAAGTTGGACGTAGGAGTTTACCTGGAGAGAATTCCAGGGTCAACGCCCCACGGCCCGGTCTGTGACCAGGCCTCATGTTGGACCAGAGCCTGATCAACCAGGCTGTTACTGCTGGCCGCACGCAGTCTAACGTACGAACCACAGCCTGGCTGGTCAGGTACCGACTTTAGGTGCCTGTCCAGTGCCTTCTTGAAGACAGCCAGGGTCTATTGGTAATCCCCCTTATGTAAGCTGGGAGGCAGTTGAACAATCTTGGGCCCCTGACACTTATTGTATAACGATGTGTTATTTGGCGGTGTGGAGAGCGGGTATGTAATGATAAGGCTTCGGAGGCTTCTTCCTTTATTTGTATAAAGGTGCGAGTTCACAGGCTGCGTGTCTGTGGCCATGGCCCGGCGGGCCATGCACCTTGCGAGAGGGAGACGAGTTAGGCCTGTTGACTGACTGAAGTTTGGGCGCCAAGAGAGGGAGAGGCAGGGGTGAGGCAGACTCACATGGGTATGCCTACAGGCTTGCCCTCTGGCAGAAACTATGGGAACTAGCATGGCACGAAATATGAACTCAGCTGGCAGACAGCATGGGCTGTCCATGCAGACAGTCAGGCTGTCTACATCGCTCGGTCACGCACCCATGGTCGTCCCGACCATGAATGGCATTAAAAAAAACTCGGGTCTCTCTCTCGCAAGAACAGGTCACAGAACACGTAAGAAAAATACATATATACATAAACATATGGACATAGAAAAAAAAATTCCTCCAGAGAGGGAAGAAAAAAAAGGTGTGCTTCGTGGTCTAAGGCAGTGAGCGTCGATGCAGCACTGCACGCCTTCCTGCGTCTGGACACGTACTGCAACACGGGAGAAAGCTGTGGCTGAGCTGTGACGTAACAGGGTACGGTCTCCTCTGGGATGTGAAGCAGACATCGTAGTAGTCGCTGCAGGGGTTCACTCAACCTGGGGCACAACTGCTGGTGCCCTCGAGTGAGGCATCGTCAGTAGTCGCAACAGGACAGGACTTTCAAGCGACTCAGGAGGACATTCCTCGACTGGTACTGTCGCTGCTGGCGAGTGTGGAGTGAGTCGTGGCAGGGACGACTCGGCGAAACATCTGGAGGTCGTAACAGCATACTGCAGTGAGTGGGCTAGCAGTCAAAGTTACATCAACTTTGTGCAGGCTGCTCACTGAAGCTGTGACACGAGGCTGACAGTCGCCTGCCAACAGGCTTAACTGCAGCTTGCGAGTGACATCTCTGACAGTAGAAGTTACAGCAGGGGCAGTGTAGCGTCCCCAGACTGGTCATCTGCAATAACTGGACTGACGGTCTTGGAGGTGAAGTGGAACGGTCTCGATGGGAGAATCGTCCCGTGTACGATTCGGCAAAGGCATCTACGAGCAGCGAACAATAAGAGCTTTCTGTACAAGGCGCTCGGACGCTCGTAACTGACGCCTGGACTGACAAATGTCAGCTGTCAAGCGCGCGGGGTGCTGGTCACACACTGGGTGACAAAGTAACACACAGGTGCTACATAGGACACACGAGAAAACTGCACACATACTACACATGTGGTACAACATAGCTTACTAGCAAATGACGCTTTTCTGTATAAAAATCGTCACTAAGTAATACTCGAACATGTGAGAACACTGACTGAGAGAAATAATGAACACTCGACTTATATCTTCTCTCAAACTTCTCGACAATAATGAAAATAAAATGATCACTGTGAACTAGAACACACGGGACATCATGTGGGTGATGTCAAGCGTGACGTCGTAAGGTGATGTCATGGGGAGACATCGCAAGTGACGTCAGGCAGCATCGTGGGTGACGTCGCGAGGTGACGTTCTGGAGTGACATGATGATGTATGTCATGGGGTGACATCGCGAAGTGACGTCGTGGAGTCAGCAGCATCGTGACGTCAGCAGTATCGTGGTGACGTCATGGGCTGATGTGGGTGCAGACCACAGCATGGCTTGGGATCTGGCCTAACCCACATGGAGTGGTCACACGTGGCTTCGAGTGGCCTCGCACTCTGATACACAGCTCTGGCAAGAATTCACAAGGAAATTCACAGAAAACAGCAGAGAGGGAGTGGGCGCAGTAGTGAGTGGAGTGTGTGGCGTACACTAGGGCGAGCGTGAGTGTCTGGGTAAGAGGCGAGGAGCCCGGCCGCTTCCTACTCTCACCCTACCCATACACGAGGGAGACACCCACACTAGACGCTGAAATCACCACAAACTCACCTCTGAAGTGCTGAAATAGCAGTGCTGAGCTGAACAACAACAGCAGAACATGCTGGCAAGGCTGAACACGTGACTGAGAAACAGCATGGGACGCTGTGGCGTGAAGTCAGTGACGTCATTTCTCGGAGAATTAGACAAATTTCGGCCTGAATCCTGCTTGTACCTGTGTCTGAATGCTGAGATTTGCAGACACGACATCAGGATAACTCGTTGAGAGACGGATACTTCTTGTAGAGACTGATGAAGTGGTAGATAACTTCATTGCTCTTCCTTCCCTCGCGGGCAAACACAACTGCTGCGAGGCACCGCTGTCACCATTTATAACGATATGTTATTTGGCGTTTTGGAGGCGTGGTTGAAATGATAACGTCTTCGGAGGCTTCTTACTTTATTTGTATAAAGGTGCGAGTTCACAGGCTGCGTGTCTGTGGCCATGGCCCGGTGGGCCATGCGCCTTGTGAGAGGGAGACGAGTTAGGCCTGTTGACTGACTGAAGTTTGGGCACCAAGAGAGGGAGAGGCAGGGGTGAGGCAGACTCACATGGGTATGCCTACAGGCTTGCCCTCTGGCAGAAACTATGGGAACTAGCATGGCACGAAATATGAACTCAGCTGGCAGACAGCATGGGCTGTCTATGCAGACAGTCAGGCTGTCTACAATTGTGTTGTCCCTCAACGTGCTAGTGGCACCCCTGCTCTTCATTGGGGGGATGTTACATCGCCTGCCGAGTCTTTTGCTTTCGTAGGGAGTGATTTTCGTGTGCAAGTTTGGTACTAATCCCTCGAGAATTTTCCATGTGTATATAATAATGTATCTCTCCCGCCTGCGTTCGAGAGAGTACAGGTTTAGGAACTTCAAGCATTCCCAGTAATTGAGGTGGTTTATCGCAGTTATGCCGTGAAGGTTCTCTGCACATTTTCAAGGTCAGCAATTTCACCCGCCTTGAAAGGTGCAGTTAGTGTGCAGCAATATTTCAGCCTAGATAGAACAAGCAATCTGTAAAGTGTCAACATGGGCTTGGCATCCCTGGTTTTGAAGGTTCTCATTATCCATCCTGTCATTTTTCTAGCAGATGCAATTGCTACGGTGTTATGGTCCTTGAAGGTGAGATCCTCTGACATGATCACTCCCAGGTCTTTGACATTAGTTTTCCACTCTATTGTGTGGTTTGAATTAGTTTTGTACTCCGATGAGATTTTAATTTCTTCACTTTTTCCGTATCTGAGTAATATTGTTTTCTGCAGCCCATTTAAAGATTTGGTTTATGTCTGCTTGGAGTCTTGCAGTGTCTTCAACGGTGGACACTGTCATACAGATTCGGGTGTCATCTGCAAAGGAAGACACAGCACTGTGGCTTATATCCCTGTCTATGTCTGATATGAGGATGAGGAACAGGATGGGAGCAAGTACTGTGCCTTGCAGTTTTAGCAGAAAACCAATCAATAGGATGACTGTGATCTCTGACATGACAGAAAAGAGCATTATTGGTGTCGGCAAACATAACACTATTTTTGTGCTCCCTAATTCTGACAGAAAGAGAACGGCCAGTTTCTCCAAAGTACTGAAGAGGACAGGAGGAACAAGAAATAGAGTAGACACCAGGAGAATCTATAGAGGGAAGGGAGGTATGAACTAGATTAGTGCGAAGAGTGTTAGTCTGGCGAAAGGTAAGTTTGATGTCCAAGGAACAGAGAGAGTTGTTGAGATTAGAGAGACCAGAGATGTAGGGAAGGCAGAGGACAGGAGAGTTCCCAGGAGTAGGGGGTTTAGGAGAGAAGAAAGTCCGTTTAGCACGAGAGAAAGCAGAGTCTATGAAATGGTCCAAGTCGGACCGAAATGTCGTCGTAAGCTCCTCTCTTCTATGTGCGGGTTGTGTGTGTATATGTCAGCATTGCTTAAATATATTTTCTTTACCTGTCATCATCAATTTATTCAGTGTTACATATTTTCATGCATCATCAATTTCCATTGCATCATCCCTTATTGTACCTGTGTTCACTAACACCACGTGTGCTCCTCAGATTGTTAATCTTTATTGTACTAAGGGTTGCATATTCCTTCTTGTGCTGCACCAGAGCTTTATATCCATCCATTAGGGTTCAAGCTACTATTCCTTCATGAAACCCTATATAGCTCCATCTCCTACCTAGCTTTTCATTGCCTCATTTTCATTACTGCTTTTTATCCCCAACTTCCTTAATTCTTAATTTCATTTGAAAAATTCCACTTTTATCAATTGTACAGCTTAGTTACAATATTTAATACATCAACAGATCTGTTTTTTTGTCATTAACATGGATTTTTTTTATTTTCTTTCTGCTAACATTAATTCCATTCAATTTCAGCCATCTATTCACACACACATGCATCAAGAGAGCCTCTCAGTAACTTACATGTACACATCTAATTTTTTCAAAGAATATTTTTTTTTTCTGCATACTCTTTTTATGCACTAATTTTCTTACCTTAACCAATATTTAACTGAAAAAATAAAATGCATTTGACCAGATAATGTAGCTGGGCCTGCCATCACATTATGTAATTCAAAAAGCAAATGGGCAAGTTACATAGCAAGTGAAGCAGACAGCTCAGATGAAGATAATGCAACAGATACATCTTCTGGCACATCATTTGGGTATGTCATTATTTAATATAGTACATAATTGTTATATTAATTATGAAGTTAGCACAAAGTGGGAGTTGTCACAGTTGCTTTTTGCTAATGACACTGTGCTTTTGGGAGATTCTGAAGAGAAGTTGCAGAGGTTGGTGGAAACATTTGGTAGGGTCTGTAGGAAATTAAAAGTGAACATAGGAAAGAGTAAGGTGATGAGGATAAAAAATTTAGGTAATGAAAGTTTGGATATCACATTGGAGGGAGGGAGTATGTAGGAAGTGAATGTATTCAGATATTTAGAAGTGGACTTGTCAGCAGATGGGCCTATGAAAGATGAGGTGAATCATAGAATTGATGAGGGGAAAAAGGTGAGTGGTGCACTGAGGAGTTTGTGGAGACAGAACGTTATCCATGGAAGCAAAAAGGAGAATGTATGAGAGTATAGTTATACCAACGCTTTTATATGGGTGTGAGGAATGGGTGGTGAATGCTGCAACAAGGAGAAGGCTGGAGGCAGTGGAAATGTCATGTCTGGGAGCAATGTGCAGTGTAAATATAATGCACAGAGTCCGTAGTTTGGAAATTAGGAGGAGGTGTGGGCTTACTAAAAGTATTATCTAGAGGGCTGAGGAGGGGTTCTTAAGGTGGTTCGGACATTTAGAGAGGATGGAATTAAATAGAATGACTTGGAGAATGTACAAGTCTGTAGTGGAAGGAGGGCTGGGTAGGGGTCAGCCTAGGAAAGCTTGGAGGGAGGGGGTAAAGGAGGTTTTGTGTGCAAGGGACTTAGACTTCCAGCAAGCATGTTACATTGGAGCAAGTGGAGACAAATGGTTTTTATGACTTGACGTTCTGTTGGAGCGTGAGCAAATTAACATTTATAAAGGCATTCAGGAAAACTGGCAGGCTGGACTTAGAGTCCTGGAGGTGGGAAGTACAGTGCCTGTTCACTGAAGGAGGGGTGTTGATATGTTGCAGTTTTTCTAACTGTAGTGTAGGCATGCCTCTGGGCAAGATAGTGATGGAGTGAATGATGATGGTAGTGTTTCTTCTTTTTCGGGTCACCCTGCTTTGGTGGGAAACGGCCGATGTATTAATAAAAAAAAAAA
This sequence comes from Cherax destructor, assembly GCA_009830355.1. NCBI lineage: Eukaryota > Metazoa > Arthropoda > Malacostraca > Decapoda > Parastacidae > Cherax > Cherax destructor. Next base: position 9,886 of record WNWK01019206.1, read on the forward strand.
ATTCAGGTGTGATATTTCTCACAAATATCTATACTTTCTTTCTTTCAACACGTCGACCGTTTCCCACCGAAGCGGGGTGGCCCAAAAGGAAAAACGAAAGTTTCTCCTTTTACATTTAGTAATATATACAGGAGAAGGGGTTACTAGCCCCTTGCTCCCGGCATTTTAGTCGCCTCTTACGACACGCATGGCTTACGGAGGAAGAATTCTGTTCCACTTCCCCATGGAGAAAATATCTATACACTACTAAAAAAACACACCATATCCACTTTACATGTAACCATATAAACAAAATAAAAGAGTTCAGAGAAGAGCAACATATATATAAATTCATGCATTTCATTTTAATTTTGTATCATCTTCATTAAGACAACTCAATTCAAGAATCTTAAATTACTATACAATTATTGCTTTGTAGATAGCATTTATATAATGATTGTAGTTAAATCAATCTCCATGGGAGAGTGGAAGAGAATTCTTCCTCTTTAAGCCATGCAAGTCGTAAGAGGCAACTAAAATGTCGGGAGCAAGGGGCTAGTCACCCTTTCTCCTGTATAAATTAGGTCACCTTGCCTCAGTGGGATACGGCCAGTTTTTTCTTTCTTTCTTTTTTTTTCAACAAGTCGGCCGTCTCCCACCGAGGCAGGGTGACCCAAAAAGAAAGAAAATCCCAAAAAAGAAAATACTTTCATCATCATTCAACACTTTCACCACACTCATACATAATCACTGTCTTTGCAGAGGCGCTCAGATGCGACAGCTGAGAATAAGTCCCTCCCAGCTGTCACTATCCCAGACCCCTCCTTTAAAGTGCAGGCATTGTACTTCCCATTTCCAGGACTCAAGTCCAACTAAATCAATTAACTGGTTTCCCTGAATCCCTTCACAAAATGTTACCCTGCTCACACTCCAACAGCTCGTCAGGTCCCAAAAACCATTTGTCTCCATTCACTCCTATGTAACACGCTCACACATGCTTGCTGGAAGTCCAAACCCCTCGCCCACAAAACCTTCTTTACCCCCTCCCTCCAACCTTTTCAAGGACTGACCCCTACCCCGCCTTCCCCTACAGATTTGTACTCTTTCCAAGTCATTCTACTCTGATCCATTCTCTCTAAATGACCAAACCACCTCAACAACCCCTCTTCAGCCCTCTGACAAATACTTTTAGTAACTCCACACCTTCTCCTAATTTCCACACTCCGAATTTTCTTCATAATATTTACATTGCCCTTAGACAGGACATCTCCACTGCCTCCAGCCGCCTCCTCGCTGCAGCATTTGCAACCCATGCTTCACACCCATATAAGAGTGTTGGTACCACTATACTTTCGTACATTCCCTTCTTTGCCTCCATGGATAACGTTTTTTGTCTCCACAGATACCTCAACGCACCACTCACCTTTTTTCCTTCATCAATTCTATGGTTAACCTCATCCTTCATAAACCCATCCGCTGACACGTCAACTCCCAAATATCTGAAAACATTTACTTCTTCCATAATCCCTCTCTCCAATGTGATATCCAATTTTTCTTTATTTAACCCTTAAACTGTCCAAACATAGATCCATGTTTGCTTGCGTAGCACTCCAAACGTAGATCTACGTTTTTTTACATACTTTCTTATTGAAAATATCAAGGTCAGAGTGCTACGCACGCACATGTGTATTTACTTTTTTTTTACATGCTTTCTTATGGAGAAAATCAAGGTCAGAGCACTGCCCACAAAAACGTAGATCTACGTTTGGACAGTTTAAGGGTTAAATCGTTTGATACCCTCATCACCTTATTCTTATCTATGTTCACTTTTAACTTTCTACCTTTACACACTCTCCCAAACTCGTCCACTAACCTTTGCAACTTTTCTTTAGAATCTCCCATAAGCACAGTATCATCAGCAAAAAGTAACTGTATCAACTCCCATTTTGCATTTAATTCTCCATAATTTAATCCCACCCCTCTTCCCAACACCCTAGCATTTACTTCTTTTACAACCCCATCTATAAATATATTAAACAACCATGGTGACATTACACATCCCTGTCTAAGACCTACTTTTACCGGGAAGTAATCTCCCTCTCTCCTACACACCCTAACCTGAGCCTCACTATCCTCATAAAAACTCATTAATTAAACATTTATTAAACAAAAATACCAACCCACTCCAACACTATACGTATCCCCCCTGCTTTTAACATTTCTGTCATGATCCCGTCAGTTCCAGCTGCTTTACCCTTTTTCATTGTATGTAATGCCTCACGCACCTCCCCCACACTCACATCCTGCTATTCTTCACTCCTAAACAATGTTGTACCTCCCTGGCCAGTGCATGAAATTACCGCCACCCTTGTTTCATCGACATTTAAAAGTTCCTCAAAATATTTCCGCCATCTACCCAATACCTCCAGCTCCCCATCTACTAACTCCCCTACTCTGTTTTTAACTGACAAATCCATTCGTTCCCTAGGCTTTCTTAACTTGTTTAACTCACTCCAAATGGCCAATATGTTAATAAAAAAAGTTAAATCAAATACATACTATATAGTATATTGCATATTTTCAGATGCAGCCAAAAAAAAAATGAAGATTTTGGGACTGGACTGAAGCATGCATCGATTCAGGTTGGAAGTGAAAAAGGATACCAAAAGACTTCTCAAGGACCTGTAAGGGGTCATGCAAAAAAGACAAAGCTTTCAAAATGGGATGAGCTGCAGTTCAGTCCTTATGTAGGAAGCTCTGTTAACGTGAGAAGAATAGATGTTGAGATGCTAACTAATAAACCAGGATTGAGAGATGGAGAGCCAGAGGGGTTAAATATTTTAGATAACCACTCATTGAAGCCAGTTGCGGAACAGAGACAAACAAAAAATTATGACAACAGCTTTAATTCCAGAGACATTTTTAAGACATCATCTACAGGCAATTTGGAAGGTAAAAGACAGTTTGGAGATAAAACAGATGTGACACTCTGTAAAGGTATACACATGAACAATTGTGAGAGTTCTGAAATGGATACTAAAACAGGAACTACATTTCTAAGTAAATTTGACAAGTCATTGGAAAATAATTTTGCTCCTACAATGTCAGTTTCTCTAACAGGTTGTACAGTTAAGAAAACATCCAGTGATACTCTGAATGGTAAGGCTAATGCAGCAGACAGTAAACAAGCTCTACATCCTACTTTATCAGCTCAAGAAAGGCATCCAGTACACAAATCAAATCACTTAATATTTGAAGACAATAATATGCAAAAAGAAATTTTCAAGAATGTAGGTAATCTACTACATGCTAAAGGAAAATCATATACACCTGTTAATATAAAAAAATCTGCGCCAATAAACAATCCATTAACAGGTGGGTTAATTAATGGAGAGCGCTTCTCAAGTGTTTCTCAGAGTTTACATGGATCCATTTCAGTTCTATCACAATCTGGTTTAAGTAATACATATTCTCACAGCAACAACAAAATAAGACTTTTTAGTAATGTGGAACTATACAGCAAATATGAAGCAGCTGAAGACCTTGAGAATATGACTAATTGTGACCTGTAGTTTTTTACATTTTAATTTTGAGAAGTAATTGTTATATGAATTAAAAAATTTATTCTTTAGGAGTAATTACCAGATTTTCTTAATTTGTCATCGTCTATACTGTCCTAATATTTTTTTTATTATATTCCACCTGTAAGTCTTTTCAGTTTTTTTGTTTCAAATATTGTTTTTTACAATTTGTATATTCTTGTCAGTTTGGCTCTTCTCTGCATCACATGTGTTCTCTCTCTAAATTTCTAAAAGCATAACAAAATAACTAATTCAGATAAAACAATATTCAGCAATACTTCATTGTACTTTTTTTTTCACATTGGCTAATTCCCACCAAAGTAGTATGACCCTTTAAAGAAAACACATTCCAGACAGCAACATCCCCACCCCTTCAGAATGCAGGCACTACTTTTCACCTCCAGGACTCTAGTCCAACTAAATGTTTTTTTCCTGAATCCAGTTAGCTGGATTCAAGGAAACCAGTTGTTCAGAGATTCCAGTTGCTCACACTCCAACAGTACATAAAACTCTAAAAAACACTTGATTTCTCTCACTCATCTAACACATTCATGCAAACTTTCTGGATTCTCAAGCTTCTAAAACTTAAAATATCTTTCATCCCTTCCTCCAACCCTTCTTGGTACTACTTCTACCCCTCCTTCAGAATTTCAGTCTTTCTCTGTAACTCATATTTCTTAACTCTAGGAGCCATTTTGTATCATATGCTCTGTCTTACTGTATTTATTTTGACCTGACATATGTTGTTTTTATTTTTGTATTTCACTATGATGATTGCCGATGTTATGAATGAAAAGAAGTTGGATGTCCTGGCCCTAAGCGAAACAAAGCTGAAGGGGGTAGGCGAGTTTCAGTGAGGAGAAATAAATGGGATTAAGTCAGGAGTATCTGAGAGAGTTAGAGCTAAGGAAGGGGTAGCAATAATGTTGAAGGATCAGTTATGGAAGGAAAAGAGGGAATATGAATGTGTAAATTCAAGAATTATGTGGATTAAAATAAGGGTCGGATGCGAAAAGTGGGTCATAATAAGCGTGTATGCACCTGGAGAAGAGAGGAGTGTAGAGGAGAGAGAGAGATTTTGGGAGATGTTAAGCGAATGTATAGGAACTTTTGAACCAAATGAGAGAGTAATTGTGGTAGGGGACCTAAATGCTAAAGTGGGAGAAACATGCAGAGAGGGTGTAGTAGGTAAGTTTGGGGTGCCAGGTGTAAATGATAATGGGAGCCCTTTGATTGAACTTTGTATAGAAAGGGGTTTAGTTATAGGTAATACATATTTTAAGAAAAAGAGGATAAATAAGTATACAAGATATGATGTAGGGCGTAATGACAGTAGTTTGTTGGACTATGTATTGGTAGATAAAAGACTGTTGAGTAGACTTCAGGATGTACATGTTTATAGAGGGGCCACAGATATATCAGATCACTTTTTAGTTATAGCTACAGTGGGAGTAAGAGGTAGATGGGATACAAGGAAAATAGAATCAGTAAGTAAGAGAGAGGTGAAGGTTTATAAACTAAAAGAGGAGGCAGTTAGGGTAAGATATAAACAACTATTGGAGGATAGATGGGCTAGTGAGAGTGTAGGCAATGGGGTCGAAGATGTATGGGGTAGATTTAAAAATGTAGTGTTAGAGTGTTCAGCAGAAGTTTGTGGTTACAGGCGAGTGGGTGCGGGAGGAAGAGGAGCGATTGGTGGAATGATGATGTAAAGAGAGTAGTAAGGAGAAAAAGTTAGCATATGAGAGGTTTTACAAAGTAGAAGTGATGCAAGGAGGGAAGAGTATATGGAGAGAAAAAGAGAGGTTAAAAGAGTGGTGAAGCAATGTAAAAAGAGAGCAAATGAGAGAGTGGGTGAGATGTTATCAGCAAATTTTGTTCAAAATAAGAAAAAGTTTTGGAATGAGATTAATAAGTTGAGGAAGCCTAGAGAACAAATGGATTTGACAGTTAAAAATAGGAGAGGAGAGTTATTAAATGGAGAGTTAGAGGTATCGGGAAGATGGAGAGAATATTTTGAGGAGTTGTTAAATGTTGATGAAGACAGGGAAGCTGTGATTTCGTGTGTAGGGCAAGGAGGAATAACATCTTGTAGGAGTGTGGAAGAGCCAGTTGTGGGTGTAGGGAAGTTCGTGAGGCAGTGGGTAGAATGAAAGGGGTAAGGCAGCTGGGATTGATGGGATAAAGATAGAAATGTTAAAAGCAGGTGGGGATATAGTTTTGGAGTGGTTGGTGCTATTATTTAATAAATGTATGGAAGAGGGTAAGGTACTTAGGGATTGGCAGAGGCGTGTATTGTTCCTTTGTATAAAGGCAAAGGGGACAAAAGAGAGTGCAAAAATTATAGGGGAATAAGTCTGTTGAGTGTACCTGGTAAAGTGTATGGTAGAGTTATTATTGAAAGAATTAGGAGTAAGACAGAAAGCAGGATAGCAGATGAACAAGGGGCTTTAGGAAAGGTAGGGGGTGTGTAGACCAAGTGTTTACAGTGAAACATATAGGTGAACAGTATTTGGATAAAGGTAAAGATGTTTTTGTGGCATTTATGGATTTGGAAAAGGCGTATGATAGGGTATATAGGGGGGCAATGTGGCAGATGTTGCAGGTGTATGGAATAGGAGGAAGGTTACTGAAAGCAGTGAAGAGTTTTTATGAGGATAGTGAGGCTCAGGTTAGAGTGTGTAGGAGGGAAGGGGACTATTTCCCAGTAAAAGTGGGCCTTAGACAAGGATGTGTGATGTCACCGTGGTTGTTCAATATATTTATAGATGGGGTTGTAAGAGAAGTGAATGCGAGGGTCTTGGCAAGAGGTGTGGGACTAAAAGATAAAGAAGCAAATACAAAGTGGAAGTTGTCACAGTTGCTTTTTGCTGATGACACTGTGCTTTTGGGAGATTCTGAAGAGAAGTTGCAGAGGTTGGTGGATGAATTTGGTAGGGTGTGTAAAAGAAGAAAATTGAAAGTGAATATAGGAAAGAGTAAGGTGATGAGGATAACAAAAAGAATAGGTGACGAAAGATTGGATGTCAGATTGGAGGGAGAGAGTATGGAGGAGGTGAATGTATTCAGATATTTGGGAGTGGACATGTCGGCGGATGGGTCTATGAAGGATGAGGTGAATCATAGAATTGATGAGGGGAAAAGGGTGAGTGGAGCACTTCGGAGTCTGTGGAGACAAAGAACTTTGTCCATGGAAGTAAAGAGGGGAATGTATGAGAGTATAGTTATACCAACGCTCTTATATGGGTGTGAAGCATGGGTGATGAATGTTGCAACGAGGAGAAGGCTGGAGGCAGTGGAGATGTCATGTCTGAGGTCAATGTGTGGTGTGAATATAATGCAGAGAATTCGGAGTTTGGAAATTAGGAGGAGGTGCGGGATTACCAAAACGATTGTCCAGAGAGCTGAGGAGGGGTTGTTGAGGTGGTTTGGACATGTAGAGAGAATGGAACGAGACAGAGTGACTTCGAGAGTGTATAAATCTGTAGTGGAGGGAAGGCGGGGTAGGGGTCGGCCTAGGAAAGGTTGGAGGGAGGGTAAAGGAAGTTTTGTGTGCGAGGGCTTGGACTTCCAGCAAGCATGTGTGAGCGTATTTGATAGGAGTGAATGGAGGCACATGGTTTTAATACTTGACGTGCTGTTGGAGGTGAGCAAAGTAACATTTATGAAGGGATTCAGGAAACCGGCAGGCCGGACTTGAGTTCTGGAGATGGGAAGTACAGTGCCGGCACTCTGAAGGAGGGGTGTTAATGTTGCAGTTTTATAACTGTAGTGTAAAGCACCCCTCTGGCAAGACAGTGATGGAGTGAATGATGATGAAAGTTTTTCTTTTCGGGCCACCCTGCCTTGGTGGGAATCGGCCGATGTGTTAATAAATAAAAAAAAAAAATGTATATACATATATATAAAGGCTATTTTCAAGTTTGTCAGTTTAGCACAGTGACAGCCTTCTGTTTATAATTACTGTTAAATCCCCCTTTCTCTTCAACACAATATGTATTCTACATGTGGCCTGCATTTGCTTTCTCCCATCTCCATAAGTATTTGGCACTTACTAGCATTAAATTCAACTATTTTTAACTTCATTGTCTCAGTTTGTCTAAGTGTATAGGAAAGCAAATGTCTGCTTACAGCTTGAAGGAAGTGGATACATATGCATTCAATTAGGATGCCTTTATTGAAAATATTTCGGCCCTTGGACCTTGATCACTTCAAATACATGTACTGTACTGTATTTGAAGTGATGACAGTCTGATGACGATGTTTTTCAATAAAGATGTCTTAATTGAATGCATTCATGTCTGCTTCCCTTTTATAAGTTTTATTGTAGGAATTTATAGAAATTATTATTTGGCAAAGGATTTTTGTATCATCCACTTACATGGTCATAAAGGCATAATTTTTCTTCCTTCTCACAATTCATTTATATAAATTAGATATATTATTAGGTTAAGTAGTGATCCTTGTGGTTCCCAATGGTGACAATTCCTCATGGTATTTTTTTTTCTACTAGCACAAAGTAGGTGGCAGACAGATCATACCTGTGATCCACAGCTTATTTCATGCAGGATCTTTGTGTGTCACGTTAGTTGTGTCTCAGAATGTAACATAAAAGAAGCCTTGGTTGGCTATCTGACAGAGCAAATTCCTGTGGCACCAGATCATTGTAAAATACACTGTGTACCACAGGAATAACTGCACTCACCTACTTATTATGCAGCTCTATAAATATATTATTTGATAACCTGTAGAGGGCTGAGTCCCAAGATACCAAGCATGCCTTCATGCATGGTGTCTTGGGACAACAATAGTGCTTGTTGAATATAGGGTGATTATATTTAGATATAGAATTTGTCAATCATGCTCAAATAAACTAGGCAAAAATCTCAGATAAGTCATCATAACAAAGTGATTATGGTAGATATCAAGCATTCAAGTAATATGTAAAGTTAGATTCACTCTGCTTATACAGTACTAATATTAGTTAGGATTATGTGAGTACCTTTTTTTCTTTAGCACTGTACGATCAATTTTCTTATACAGTGGTACCTCGACTTACGAGCAGCTCCCAACTCGAACAATTATGTCTGTGTATTTCTGTAAGTTCTTTTGTAAGTGTAATTTTGGGGGGTCTGAAACAGATTAATCTAATTTACATTATTCCTTATGGGAACAAATTCGTTCGGTATCGGCACTCAAACAGCCTTCTGAAACGAATTAAGTTCGTAACTCGAGGTACCACTGTATTGAGGTATCTCTTTCTGTCAAGCTGAAACTGAAATGCAGTTATAGAAAGGAGTGGTTTGTTGTGAGAAACTTTCTGGGAGTACGTAAATGACTTTTAAGCTTTTTTGATAAATGTAAAATGAGCAAAAGATCAATAACTTTAATGTAAACTTAATGCTTGCTCTAAAAATTCTGCAATAATTCATTTTCAGTTGATACAAAAGAAAAACCTTTTAATCTTCTTTTGAACTTAAAAATTTCTGGAGTAAGTTTTAAATGACTCCAAAGCAAAGAAACTGTTCTCTACAGATGCAGTCATTGCTGAAACCATTAATTCACAGATACAGTGGACCCCTGAGTTTCAAACATTCTTTATTCCAGAATGCTATTCAAGTGCTGTTACCAAACAAATTTATTCCCATAAGGAATGATGTAAATTAGATTAGTCCATTTCAGACCCCCAAAAATACACTTATAAAAGCACTTACAATAATAAACTTACATAAAAGGTCGAGTTTGGAGTGTTCGATTTCCAAGGGTCCACTGTACTAGCTATTTCACTGTAAGACTTTTCCAAGTCATTTCAGCTTTATAAACCATAAGATTTCTATCAGTTTTATCTTTCAGTTCTTCTGACATGTAAAAACCTCTTCGGATTTCATTGATAAGAAATGAAAGAAAATGTTATGCATAGTTACATTTCAGTGACTGAAATGCAAATTGGAAATTATTTTCTAAACCCACATAATGATGCAGAGTGGAAAAGCTCTGTGAAACCTAATACAGTGGACCCCCGGTTTTCGTAATGCTCCAAACTCGAACAATTATGTAAGTATATTTTTGTAAGTGGTTTTGTAAGTGTATATTTGGGGGTCTAAAAGGACTAGTCTAATTTACATTATTCCTTATGGGAACAAATTCGTTTGGTAGCGGCACTTGAACAGCATTCTGGAACGAATAAATTACAAACACTGGGGGTCCACTGTAAATACAAATTTGCTAATTTGATAATAAACTGCTGAAGTATTGTCATATTTCTGCAGTGTTGCTGGCAGGGATCTGCATTAACCCTTTGACTGTTTCGGTCGTATATATACGTACGTCTTACGAGCCAGTGTTTCAGACATATATATAATCAAAAATTCTAGCGGCTTCAAATCAAGCGGGAGAAAGCTGGTAGGCCCACATGAGAGAATGGGTCTGTGTGGTCAGTGTGCGCTGTATAAAAAAAATACTGCAGCACGCAGTGCATAATAAGAAAAAAAACTCTGACCATGTTTTTGGATTAAAATGCCGACTTTGAGGTGTATTTTTGTATAGTATTTATGGTTGTATTCTCTTTTTAGTGGTCTCATTTGATAGAATGGAAAACATATTGCAGAAATAGAGATGATTTTGATTAGTTTCATGATGAAAATGACCTTGAAATTGAGTTCAACGTAGTGGAAATGTTCGATTTTTGCCAATGTTCAAGAGTAAACAAATCACGCCTTGCATCCAATACACGTCAACTGGTGAGTCTAATATTCTTATACAAGTGCACTGATATTATTTATACCATTTTTACAATAATGCAGTAGTCTGCATAACAATAAATCTTCTATTTTTTGTGTGAATAAAAAATCAAAATAGAAAGCAAGAGTTATATAAGAGGGGCCTAAAGACGTGACTAATGAACAGAGAAAATCTTATTTTAGTGCCAGGAATGTCTGCATTGTTTATTCTGGACCCTATTTTGAAATTGACATCTTTTTTATTTTGCATAAAATTGGCCAAATTGCCAAATTCTGACCACTTTATTGGGTAGTTGAAATCAAAAATTGGTGGTTTCTTGTACTCAATCGATAGAACAAATGGAGTTCTAAAGAAATAGCTATGAGTTTGGTCGACTGGAACAATGGTATTGGCCGAAAATAGGGCTCAGATTCGGCGAAATCGCCGATGCTTATATATCGCCAAGATCACTAACTTCGCGAGAGCGTAATCTCGTAAGTTTTCCATCAAATTTCATACTTTTGGTGTCATTACCATCGGGAAAAGATTCTCTATCATTTCATAAGATTTTTTTTATTTTTTCGAATATATTGCGACACCAGGAGACACCTCAGGATTTGGGGTTGCGACAGTCAAAGGGTTAATAGGGGAGCATAATGGAGAGAGGGACAATTGGGAGTAAGATCTGCTTTCACTTCCCAAACCTATAGTAAAGGGAGTTCATTTTTTGCTGATGACAAAAAATATTGTTGACAGGAAATTCTAGCATCAGAATCTCAATCCTACTTATATGAACTTGGGAAAAAATTATTAATACACTATAAGTTAAATTCTTCTTTCTTTCATCAAATGGGCTGTATCCCACAGAAGCAGGGTGGCCCAAAAAGAAAAACGAAAGCTTCTCCCTGCATGTTAGTCACCTCATATAACACACATGGCTTACGGAGGAAGAATTCTGTTCCACTTTCCCATGGAGATAAGAGGAAATAAACAAGAACTAATAAGAAAATAGAAGAAAACCCAGAGGGGTGTGTATATACTACAGTGGACCCCTGCCCAACGAGCAAAATTCATTCCAGAAGCCTGCTCAAATGCCATTACCGAACGAATTTACTTCCTTAAGAAATAATGTATTTAGATAAAGGTAGAGAAGTTTTTATTGCATTTATGGATTTAGAAAAGGCATATGATAGAGTGGATAGGGGAGCAATGTGGCAAATGTTGCAAGAGTATGGAATAGGTAGTAAGTTACTGAAGGCTGTAAAGAGTTTTTATGAGAATAGTGAGGCTCAGGTTAGGGTGTGTAGGAGAGAGGGAGATTACTTCCCGGTAAAAGTAGGTCTTAGACAGGGATGTGTAATGTCACCATGGTTGTTTAATATATTTATAGATGGGGTTGTAAAAGAAGTAAATGCTAGGGTGTTGGGGAGAGGGGTGGGATTAAATTATGGAGAATTAAATGCAAAATGGGAGTTGACACAGTTACTTTTTGCTGATGATACTGTGCTTATGGGAGATTCTAAAGAAAAGTTGCAAAGGTTAGTGGACGAGTTTGGGAGAGTGTGTAAAGGTAGAAAGTTAAAAGTGAACATAGATAAGAGTAAGGTGATGAGGGTATCAAACGATTTAAATAAAGAAAAATTGGATATCACATTGGAGAGAGGGATTATGGAAGAAGTAAATGTTTTCAGATATTTGGGAGTGGACATGTCGGCGGATGGGTCTATGAAGGATGAGGTGAATCATAGAATTGATGAGGGGAAAAGGGTGAGTGGAGCACTTCGGAGTCTGTGGAGACAAAGAACCTTGTCCATGGAAGTAAAGAGGGGAATGTATGAGAGTATAGTTATACCAACGCTCTTATATGGGTGTGAAGCATGGGTGATGAATGTTGCAACGAGGAGAAGGCTGGAGGCAGTGGAGATGTCATGTCTGAGGTCAATGTGTGGTGTGAATATAATGCAGAGAATTCGGAGTTTGGAAATTAGGAGGAGGTGCGGGATTACCAAAACGATTGTTCAGAGAGCTGAGGAGGGGTTGTTGAGGTGGTTTGGACATGTAGAGAGAATGGAACGAGACAGAGTGACTTCGAGAGTGTATAAATCTGTAGTGGAGGGAAGGCGGGGTAGGGGTCGGCCTAGGAAAGGTTGGAGGGAGGGGTAAAGGAAGTTTTGTGTGCGAGGGGCTTGGACTTCCAGCAAGCATGTGTGAGCGTATTTGATAGGAGTGAATGGAGGCATATGGTTTTTAATACTTGACGTGCTGTTGGAGTGTGAGCAAAGTAACATTTATGAAGGGATTCAGGGAAACCGGCAGGCCGGACTTGAGTTCTGGAGATGGGAAGTACAGTGCCGGCACTCTGAAGGAGGGGTGTTAATGTTGCAGTTTTATAACTGTAGTGTAAAGCACCCTTCTGGCAAGACAGTGATGGAGTGAATGATGATGAAAGTTTTTCTTTTTCGGGCCACCCTGCCTTGGTGGGAATCGGCCGATGTGTTAATAAAAAAAAAAAAATATATATATATATATATATATATTACAATCTTGGCTTGTCAGTTAGCAGTTTGAGAACAATAATACGAAAATAACTAGAACTGAATTTTATTGACTTAAGACTCAGGGAAATTGACACCAGTCAGTCCATCTATCATCATTCTATCATGCAGGAGGAGCTACATGTCTATGGTGCATCCAACAAAATAAGCAGACTCGTGGATGTCACCACCGCCCGCCTCCGGCTGGGTTACAAGTATCTTTGGCAGGTTAAATCACAACCACCAGATGTAGACCAAACAAAATGTAAACTTTGTCAGTTGGATTTTTGTCACACCCTGCGTCATTATGTACTGGAGTGCGACAAAATTAATGAATTCAGAGACAACTCACTCAGAAATGTTCAAGATATGTCAAAGTATTTTATCCACAGTGGTATATTACAGACCATTCTGGAAAAATACCCTGACTTTGCTCCCTGTAAATAAAGCATTGCTACGTGTGTGTGTGTGTGTGTGTGTGTGTGTGTGTGTGTGTGTGTGTGTGTGTGTGCGCGCGTGTTGATTGCCTTTTTGTCCTGTGCACATGTCGATTGAAGGCTGGGCCTGTTGTGTGTGCGTGTGTGTGTATGTATATATGTGTGTGTATGTGTGTGTGTGTATGTGTATATGTAAGTGTGTATGTGTGACCCAACAATAAAATTTGCACCAAGAACTCATTACAGTTGTGACTGGGTGTAGACTAGTGAAGTGTTCATTGCGTTATAATTTGTTCATGATTGTAACCATGTATAAACGTAAGTAAGTAAATTTACTTACATGTTTCATTACCTTTGTAACTTGTGAGTTCATTACCTTTGTAGCTTGTTAGTTCATTACCTTTGTAACTTGCTCAGCTATCATAACTTTGGGGTCCAGTCCCTGGACCCATTATGTACCTCTGTAATCTTTTGACTACCGCCCACAGGATGGGTATGGGGTGCATAATAAAGATATCAAACTAACTAACAAAATGTGTGATAAAGGAATAACAGGAAAAGTTGGTAGATAGATCCATAATTTCCTAACAAATAGGACACAAAGAGGAGTAGTAAACAGTAAAGTCTGAGGCGACTACGGAGAAAAGCTGTTCCACAAGGCACAGTACTCTCCCATCCTGTTCCTCATCGTCATATCTGACATAGACAGGGATGTAAGCCACAGCACCGTGTCTTCCTTTGCAGATGACACCCGAATTTGCATGACAGTGTCCTCTACTGAAAACACTGCTCCCATGACCTCTGCAATCCTTCCATGTATAGGATTGTCACAGATGTTAGTAGGCACTCTTTATTTGTCCGTCGCCCCTGTTTACTTCGTCCCTTTTCTCTTCGTCTACATTCACTCTTGTCTTCCCTTCAACTACCACCTTTATACGTTCATGTGACATCTCCCTTTCCCCTACCCCCTTGGGAATTTCCTGCTGTCCGTGTCTGTTCTATTCCTCTACCTTGCGCGAAAACCCAACTACATACCTACAGCGGCTTCTCGCTCTTTTTTTCTAGACCACTTCCGTTCTCATTCCCATGCCGTCGCAGTATACACCGATGGTTCAAAGTCATCTGACGGTGTTGGATTAGCAGCAGTCTTCCCGGACAGCGTCGTGCAAGGGCATCTGTTTACCCTCGGCTAGCATCTTTACGGTGGAATTGTATGCCATTCCTGTGGCACTTATCCGTATTGCATTTATGCCTGTGTCACCATTTGTGGTCGTTTCAGACTCCCTTAGTGCTTTACAGGCAATCCGTAAAATTGATACACCTCACCCCCTAGTTCTTTGTATCCAACTTTGGTTACGCCGTATCTCTAGCAAGCACAAAGATGTTTTTTGTTGGGTCCCTGGTCATGTTGACGTACAGGGCAATGAACAGGCAGACACTGCTGGGCGGTCAGCAGTACATGACCTTCCAGTTTCATATAGAGGTGTTCCGTTCACGGACTATTTTGCGGTCATTGCTACCCACCTTCGCACCCGTTGGCAACAACGCTGGTCTGACATGCTAAATAACAAACTTCATTCTATTTCTTTACCTTCCCTTCTTGCTGATGGACCCTCCTTTAACCCTGACTCTCTCGTTGACTTTTTGACAGAAACTGACTTACTACACAAACTCTGAAGATTATACCTTTAGCACCTCCCTCAGTCCCTTCTACCTCGATCTCTTGCTACCCTCTATCCCTGCACTATCCACTGTCCTGCTGTACTCCATACCCTACTAATATCTTTTATTTACTACAAGTACATGTACATGATATACAGGCCTAGCTGACACCAGTCACATACTACTATATAGAAAGTCCCTTGTTATGCTGAACATTTCGGGCAGATTAGGTCAGTGTCCTAGGATGCGACTCACACCAGTCGACTAACACCCAGGTACCCATTTTACTGATGGGGAACATAGACAACAGGTGTAAAGAAACACGCCCAATGTTTCTGCCCTGGCTGGGAATCGAACCCAGGCCCTCGCCGTGTGAAGCGAGAGCTTTAGCCACCAAACCACCAGAGCACTAATCATCCATCTCCCTCTTACAACCCATTCTCCCTGCATCCTGCAATAACCTGCAGCGCTGTATGACCCCTGTGGTTTAGCGCTTCTATTTGATTATAATAATAATAATAATAATACTGAAGACACTGCAAGACTCCAGGCGGACATCAACCAAATCTTTAAATGGGCCGCAGAAAACAATATGAAGTTCAGTGATGAGAAATTTCAATTACTCCGATATGGAAAACATGAATTTATTTTATATTGGTGTATAAAATAAACTCCAACTGCACAATAGAACGAAAAACTAATGTCAAAGACATGGGAGTGATAATGTCAGAGGGTCTCACCTTCAAAGACCACAACATTGTATCAGTTGCATCTGCTAGAAAAATTACAGGATGGATAATGAGAACCTTCAAAACTAGGGATGTCAAGCCCATGATGATACTCTTCAGGTTGCTTGTTCTATCTAGGCTGGAATATTGTTGCACACTAACTGCACCTTTCAAGGCAGATGAAATTGCTGACCTAGAAAATGTAGAGAACCTTCACGGCACACATAACTGCGATAAAACACCTCAATTACTTTGAACGCTTGAAGTCCTCAACCTGTACTCCCTAGAATGCAGGCGGGAGAGATACAAGATTATATACACTTGGAAAATCCTAGAGGGATTAGTACCAAACTTGCACATGAAAATCACCCCCTACGAATTATTATTATTATTATTATTATTATTATTATTATTATTATAATCAAAAGAAGCGCTAAACCACAAGGGTTATACAGCGTGGCGGGACAGGACAGGATGCAGGGAGAATGAATTGTAAGCGGGAGATGGATGATTAGTAGGGTATGGCGTACAGCAGGATAGTGGATAGTGCAGGGATAGAGGGTAGCAAGAGATCGAGGTAGAAGGGACTGAGGGAGGTGCTAGAGGTATATTTCAGAGTTTGTGTAGTAAGTCAGTTTCTGTCAAAAAGTCAACGAGAGAGTCAGGATTAAAGGAGGGTCCATCTGCAAGAAGGGAAGGTAAAGAAAGTGCCGCAGAGCGAAGACGCTGTTGGAGGTAAATTCTGCATGCTCGTTGATAAAGTGGACAGTCCAACAGAATATGTCGAACAGACACTGGAACCTGACAATGCTCACAGAGAGGGGCAGGGAGCCTCTCCATGAGATACCCGTGAGTAAGACGAGTGTGGCCAATGCGAAGACGGGAGAGTGTAGTCTCCCAACCTCGACATTGGTGACAAGAAGGCCAGAAACCTATAATCGGTTTAATAGAATGAAGTTTGTTATTTAGCAGGTCAGACCAGCGTTGTTGCCAACGGGTGCGAAGGTGGGTAGCAATGACCGCAAAATAGTCCGTAAAAGGAACACCTCTATATGAAACTGGAAGGTCATGTACTGCTGACCGCGCAGCAGTGTCTGCCTGTCCATTGCCCTGTACGTCAACATGACCAGGGACCCAACAAAAAACAATATCTTTGTGCTTGCTAGAGATACCCCCTACGAAAGCAAAACACTCGGCAGACGATGCAACATCCCCCCAGTGAAAAGCAGGGGTGCCAGTAGCATGATAAGAGACAACACAATAAATGTGAGGGGCCCAAGACTGTTCAACTGCCTCCCAGCATACATAAGGGGGATTGCCAATAGACCCCTGGCTGTCTTCAAGAAGGCACTGGACAAGCACCTAAAGTCAGTACTTGACCAGCCGGGCAGTGGTTCGTACGTCAGGTTGCGTGCGGTTAACAGTAACAGCCTGGTTGATCAGGCCCTGATCCACCATGAGGCCTGGTCACAGACCGGGCCCCGAGGGCGTTGACCCCTGAAACCCTCTCCAGGTATACTCCAGGATGTTCACCAAGTTGCACATCATAGAAACACCAATATTTATTTGTAAGGATGGATACATCAATTGCTTGAATGCACATCCTACCAATCTCAAAACTTTTTTTTTTACATATATTATGAGATTGGCCCTGATGTATGCTGGGAGGCAGTTGAACAATCTTGGGCCCCTGACACTTACTGTGTTGTCCCTCAACGTGCTAGTGGCACCCCTGCTCTTCATTGGGGGGACGTTACATCGCCTGCCGAGTCTTTTGCTTTCGTAGGGAGTGATTTTTGTGTGCAAGTTTGGTACTAAGCCCTCGAGAATTTTCCATGTGTATATAATAATGTATCTCTCCCGCCTGCATTCTAGAGAGTACAGGTTTAGGAACTTCAAGCGTTCCCAGTAGTTGAGGTGGTTTATCGCACTTATGCGTGCGGTGAAGGTTCTCTGCACATTTTCAAGGTCAGCAATTTCACCCGCCTTGAATGGTGCAGTTAGTGTGCAGCAATATTCCAGCCTAGATAGAACAAGCAATCTGTAAAGTGTCAACATGGGCTTGGCATCCCTGGTTTTGAAGGTTCTCATTATCCATCCTGTCATTTTTCGAGCAGATGCAATTGCTACTTTGTTATGGTCCTTGAAGGTGAGATCCTCTGACATGATCACTCCCAGGTCTTTGACATTAGTTTTTCGGCCCAGCGACAGTACGAAAACGACAGCATCAAAAGTCAAGTCTGACCCGAAGCTGTTGTATAGCCACATCGGAAGGAAGACAACAGTCAAGGACCAGGTAATCAGGCTGAGGAAAGAAGGTGGGGAGCTCACAAGAAACGACCAAGAAGTATGTGAGGAGCTCAACATGAGATTTAAGGAAGTATTTGCAGTGGAGACAGGAAGGACTCTGGGAAGTCAGAGTTAGTTTGATATCTTTATTATGCACCCCATACCCATCCTGTCGGCGGTAGTCAAAAGATTACAGAGGTACATAATGGGTCCAGGGACTGGGCCCCAAAGTTTTGATAGTTGAGAAAGTTACAAAGGTAATGAACTCACAAGTTACAAAGGTAATGAACTCACAAGTTACAAAGGTAATGAACTCACAAGTTACAAATGTAATGAACTCACAAGTTACAAAGGTAATGAACTCAAGTTACAAAGGTAATGAACTCACAAGTTACAAAGGTAATGAACTCAAGTTACAAAGGTAATGAACTCACAAGTTACAAATGTAATGAACTCACAAGTTACAAAGGTAATGAACTCACAAGTTACAAAGGTAATGAACTCACAAGTTGCAAAAGTAATGAACTCACAAGTTACAAAGGTAATGAATCGTGTAAGTAAATTTACTTACTTACATTTATAATGGTAATTAATACACACACACACACACACACACACACACACACACACACACACACACTAAACACATGTAAATGACATGACGGACGGGATAGACTCAGAAGTGTCTCTGTTCGCAGATGATGTGAAATTAATGAGGAGAATCACATCGGAGGAGGACCAAGCAGGACTTCAAACAGACCTGGACAAGCTGGACATCTGGTCTAGCAACTGGCTTCTCGAATTCAATCCCACCAAATGCAAAGTCATGAAGATCGGAGAAGGGCAAAGAAGACCGCTGACAGAGTACAGGCTAGGCGGACAAAGGCTACAAACCTCGGCAAAGGAGAAAGACCTTGGGGTGAGTATAATGCCAAGCACGTCTCCGGAGGCACACATCAACCAGATAACTGCGGAAGCATATGGGCGACTGGCAAACCTAAGATTAGCGTTCCGTTACCTTAACAAGGAATCGTTTAAGACACTATACACCGTGTACGTCAGGCCCATACTAGAATATGCAGCACCAGTCTGGAACCCACACCTGGTCAAGCACGTAAAGAAACTAGAGAAAGTGCAAAGGTTTGCGACAAGGTTAGTTCCACAACTCAGGGGTCTGTCCTATGAAGAAAGGTTGAGGGAAATAGGACTAACAACACTGGAGGAAAGAAGGGTCAGAGGAGACATGATAACGACATACAAAATACTGCGGGGAATCGACAAGGTAGACAGTGACAGGATGTTCCAGAGAGGGAACACAGAAACAAGGGGACACAACTGGAAGCTGAAGACTCAGATGAGTCAAAGGGATGTTAGGAAGCATTTCTTCAGCCACAGAGTAGTCAGGAAGTGGAATAGTCTAGAGAAAGATATAGTGGAGGCAGGAACCATACACAGTTTTAAGACGAGGTATGATAAAGCTCATGGAGCAGGGAGAGCAGAGACCAGTAGCGGACAGAGAAGAGGCGTGGCCAGGAGCTGAGTCTCGACCCCTGCAACCACAATTAGGTGAGTACAATTAGGTGAGTACACACACACACACACACACACACACGTGGTAATGCTTTATTTACAGGGAGCAAAGTCAGGGTATTCTTCCAGAATGGTCTGAAATATACCACTGTGGATAAAATACTTTGACATATCTTGAATATTTCTGAGTGAGTTGTCTCTGAATTCATTAATTTTATCGCACTCCAGTACATAATGACGCAGGGTGTGACAATAATCCAACTGGCAAAGTTTACATTTTGTTTGGTCTACATCTGGTGGTGGTGATTTAACCTGCCAAAGATACTTGTAACCCAGCCGCAGGCGGGCGGTGGTGACATCCAAGAGCCTGCTTATTTTGTTGGATGCACCATAGATATGTGGCTCCTGCATGATAGAATGATAATACATGGACTAACTGGTGTCAATCTCCCTGAGTCTTAAGTCAATAAAATTCAGTTGAAGTTCTTTTCGTATTATTGTTCTCAAATTGCTAACTGACAAGCCAAAATTGTAATCTACCCCTTCTTTGAAAGCATAAAACTTAGCCAATTTATCAGTTATATCATGCATCTAAAGACCAATGTGAGATGGAATCCGCAACATGTGCACTCTGACTCTACTATCCACAATCCTACCATACCTGTGTCTGGCTTCTGACACAAGCATGCTACAATTTATACTTAATTAGTTGAGAGCATTTATGGATGACAGAGAATCAGTTACAATTAAAGTGTCAACCTTAGATACCTGGACGCATTTGAGTGCAAGGAGTATGGCAAACAGTTCTGTCTGAAGGGTAGAGGCCCAGTTATTGATGCGTGCTCCAATTTCTTTAAGAGAGCCATCACTCTGTATGACAACAACAGCACTACCAGCTGCACCAGTGGATTGGTGATCAGAACCATCAACGTAAATAATTTGTGAGAGAGTGTGCTGTTTGACTAAATTATTAATGTTTGGCTTCAAGGCGAAGCTTTGGTTGTGATTTAAGAAGTAATTTGGGGGGAAATGGAGGGATGATAGTTTGGAAAGGGGTAATATTCCATGGAGCGGAGAAGTGTCTCAATTGCCTTACTTGATATAGATCATGTATCTGATTCATGCTGAGGTCGGTTCCAGTTTTTTCGATCCATCTGGAGGGATGTTCACCAGTGCTGAGGAAAGTTTGGAGGGCTTCTGTGCAGGGGTTAGAATGGGCTTGCCTGAGCATATTAACCCCAATTAGGATATTTCTTTCAGTAACACGATCTCTGATGCTAGGAATATCAAGTTCTTTCTGCATATTTAAAATTTTGGCAGTATGTGGGCATCCTAAAATGATCCTCATTGCTTCGTTCTGCAGTTTTTCCAGCCCTCCAAGCTTCCAGTCAGACACAAGAGCAAGTAGTGGCGCAGCATAATCAACCAATGATCTAATATAAGCAATTTAGTTTTTTTAGTTTAATATCTTTATTATGCACCCCATACCCATCCTGTGGGCGGTAGTCAAAAGATTACAGAGGTACATAATTGGTCCATTGACTGGACTCCAAAGTTTTGATAGCTGAACAAGTTACAGCGGTAATGAAATAGATCTGGTCACAATTATGACAAGTTACAAAGGTAATGAGCTGCAGGTAGAGCTGGTTACAATCATGACAAGTTACAAAGGTAATGAATCATAATCACTTCATATATAGTGGTAAAGCTCTTGCTTCACGCACGGAGGGGCCGGGTTCAATTCCCGGTGGGGCAGAAACATTTCGAAGTGTTTCCTTACACACACATACACACACATACATACAACAGGCCTAGTGTCTAATTGACATGTGCCTAGGACAAAATGGTAACTAACAATATAAGCAAGATACATCATTTTTACAAATTTAACATTAGCACCATACCTGGGGTGAAATCCTGCCACAACTCTAAGTGCTCTCAGCCTTTCTTTGTATTGACGACAAAGTCTCGTTACAACAGGTCCAAGTAGTGGGACCTCAAAGCCTAGATACCTGTATCGGTTTACATATTCTAGAAGAGACCCATCATGCAACTGGATCTGGCGAACTGTGCCTCTCTGCCGAGGAGGACGCCTATTGAGTATCTTTGTTTTATCAGTAGAGATTATCAACCCGAGGTCCTGACACGAGGCTAGTACATGGTTAAGGATGTTTTGGGTGTTGGAGAATCCGGTGGTGTGAATCATTATATCAGCAAAACTAATCATATAATGATGGGGCTGGCTAGGCATAGCATTAAGTAAGGCATTAATTAGAATATTGAATAGAGTGGGACTGAGCACACCACCCTGTGGGGTTCCTAATTCAAAGTCTTTAGTTATACTTCTATGACCCTGGTACAACACAGAAGATTTTCTGTTGGACAGGTAGCCTTTAATCCAGCGGAGAAGCCATCCTCCAACATCCATTCTGGCAAGTTCAGTAATGATTACATGTCGGTTGGCAACATCAAAAGCAGATTTAAGGTCAAGGAAGGTAGTGTATGAGCTGTCAGTGTGCAGGGTGAGAAAGGTGGCAATGCAGTGATACACACTCCTTCCATGCATGAAACCATGCAACCAGGGGGACAAAAAATTTTTTGATTCTGTACATGAGACGATTAAGAACCATCCTCTCAAATGTTTTACACAAGCAGCTAGTAAGAAATATTGGGCGAAATGCATTTTGTTGATTGGGCTTAGGAATTGGAATGATGAGGCTGTTGGTCCAAGATTTAGGGAGCTCCCCAGTTGCATAGCTCATGTTATATAATTCAAGTAAGGGATTACCTGGTACTCGACACATCAATCTGAGTATGTCGTAAGTAATACCATCCTCACCAGGCGACGTGGAGTTGCCCTTAGTTAGTGCTGCATCAAGTTCAAAGTTAGTGAAAGGAATGTTACAGTCATCTTCCTTGCTGAGCATAAAACAAACAAGTCTCTTCCTAGCATCATATTTGTCATTTAATTTTGCCTGTGTGGTACTGGGAAGATTGTCATAGATAGATGTAGCAGCCCAAGCAGTGACTAGCTCATTCGCCCTATGTAAGGGATGAGGGTGCGCGATCTGACCAGTTCTGTTACCCTTAATTCTATTTATGTCCCTCCATGCCCGGCTAAGTGGGGTGTGAGCATTGAGACTATTGACAAATTTTTCCCAGTCAGTTTGCCGCAGCTCTGTCATACGCTCTCTGGCAGCCTCAAGGGCAGTTTGAAAGAGCTTCAGCATTCCAGGGGTACAATGTTTTCTATAGGCTAGGCCTAGTCTGCGAGCAGTACGTTTCAGTGTTCGAAGTTTAGGATCATTGTAATAAGTATGGTTTTTATGGGAGGTATGATTATTATGGAAGTTCGTTGGGTTTAGAGTTCCAGGAGGTTTCAGAGACGGCTCTAAGTAGTTCTGAATACTGCTCACAAGGTCATTGCTAAAGGTCTCAACAGAGGAACACTCATAGGAATTACGTATACCAGTCAGTCACATATGCAACAAAATCATCATGTTAATCAGGTGGAACATTAAAACGTTTCCGTTTGAATATCCCACCAGGAAGGATAGTATTACCAATATCTAGTGAGGTTAGCCTTGGGAAATGGTCTGATGATATATCTGATACAATGGAAGACTCACAGCTGGCAGAAGTAATGTTGAATCCAAGGCACAGATCAAGGACGCCTCCATAGATATGTGTGGGTTCAAGGTCACCTACAATTTGCATATTATCATGACTATTTAACAGTGACAACAGTTGGTTACCATTACGATTACCAAACTGTGAGTTTCCAATGCTTTTGTGTCTTGCATTATAATCTCCAATAATAATTGTAGGTTCAGACTGAGCACAAGTTGGGAGCTCCAAGTATTTAAACTTATCAGCAGGAGCATACAAGTTAAATATGTTGAGAGCAGAGTTCCCAATATAAATCCTAACACCATGGTATTGTAGTCCCTCTGTTTTCTTATGTGTGAGAAGTTGATGGGGAAGTGATTTTTTAATATATAGAACACAAGAGTTAGTAGATTTAAGGTTATATGCAACAAATGACGGCAATTTAGGGGGCTGGGATTTTTCAGGGATTCTGCACTCTTGTAGACACACAATATCAATGGGTTCGGTGGTTACTTTATGATGAATGTCAGGAAATCTTTTTCTAAGTGATGCAATATTCCAACTAAAAATATTAAGTTTATACGAGTTTTGATCCATTATAGAAGTCCTGGGATCTGGCTTAGTTTCTCAGCATAATGAAAAAAAATTTCATATAAAGAGCAGACCTTATCAATGTCAGCAGTGTTACCCTGGTCCATGAGCTTTTTAAGTGCATTTCCAGTTGTAAGGCCTCGTGGGAGTCTTCGTTTACACAGAGCACGACGCTGTTCATGTGTGAATGTATGATAGGTGGTACTACCACTCACATTCCCTCCTCCACTAGCATTACACACATCACTATAACTGTCATCACCAACACCACTACCAACATTGTGTTCATTACATTTATCAGCAGTGCTATATTCAACATTAATGTTAATGTGGTTAACCTCATCACACTCGGCACCACCACTTAGATGACACTCATCACTATTACTAACATTATAGAAACCACTGCCCTCATCACACTCGACTCCACCACTTATATAACACACATCACTATTACTAACATCATAGACAACACTGCCCTCAACACAGCTATTGGGTTCGTCATTACGCAATTAAGGACACCACCACCACCTTGTTCATCAGCCTTACACTCGCTTTCAGAATTTGTGACAATCTTGCTATTGGTACGCTCTACACATTTTTCCCTGTGCTGCTCAAGTTGTTGTTTCAGGAGAAATTGCTGTCTCTCCAGTAACCCTATGCGCGACTTCAGGTTGTATACCACAGGAGCAAAGTCAGGAACAGAGGGGTACATCAACTAGGATATACCAACAAGTACTAGATGAAATACACGCAGCCGAGGAGGAGGTAAAGAAGCTGCTAAGTGATCTTGATACCTCAAAGGCGGTGGGACCGGACAACTCTCCATAGGTCCTTAGAGAGGAAGCAGAGACACTGTGTGTGCCACTAACAGCAATTTTCAACACATCCATTGAAACTGGGCAAATACCTGAGATATGGAAGACGGCAAATGTAGTCCCCATTTTTAAGAAAGGAGACAGACGCGAGGCACTTAACTATAGACCAGTGTCACTGACGTGTATATTATTGCAAAGTCATGGAGAAGATTATCAGGAGAGTGGTGGAGAACCTAGAACGGAACGAGCTCGTGAAAGATAACCAGCACTGATTCAGGAAGGCAAATCCTGTGTCACAAACCTACTAGAGTTTTTTGACAAGGTAACGGAAGTAAGACACGAGAGAGAGGGGTGGGTAGATTGCATTTTCTTGGACTGCAAGAAGGCTTTCGACACAGTTCCTCACAAGGGAAGCAACAATGAGCCATGGTACGTGACGAGGTATGAGAGTGGGCGCCTGTGACGAGTGGGGTTCCACAGGGGTCAGTTCTAGGACCAGTGCTATTTTTGGTATATGTGAATGACATGATGGAAGGGATACACTCAGAAGTGTCCCTGTTTGCAGATGATGTGAAGTTAATGAGGAGAATTAAATCGGATGAGGATCAGGCAGGACTACAGAGACCTGGACGAGCTGGAAGCTTGGTCCAGCAACTGGCTCCTCGAATTTAACCCCGCCAAATGCAAAGTTATGAAGATCAGGGAAGGGGAAAAAAGACCGCAGACAGAGTACAGGCTAGGTGGCCAAAGACTGCAAACCTCACTCAAGGAAAAGGATCTTGGAGCGAGTATAATACCGAGCACATCTGAGGCGCACAACCAGATAACTGCTGCAGCATATGGGTGCCTGGCAAACCTGAGAATAGTGTTCCGATACCTCAGTAAGGAATCTTTCAAGACTCTACACTATGTACGTCAGGCCCATACTGGAGTATGCAGCACCAGTTTGGAACCCACACCTGGTCAAGCACGTCAGGAAATTAGAGAAAGTGCAGAGGTTTGCAACAAGGCTAGTTTCAGAGTTAAGGGGAATGTCCTACGAAGAAACGTTAAGGGAAATCGGCCTGACGACACTGGAGAACAGGAGGGTTAGGGGAGACATGATAACGACATACAAAATACTGTGAGGAATTGACAAGGTGGACAGAGACAGGATGTTCCAGAGATGGGACACAGAAACAAGGGGTCACAATTGGAAGTTGAAGACTCAGATGAGTCAAAGAGATGTTAGGAAGTTTTTTTTTAGTCATAGAGTTGTCAAGAAGTGGAATAGACTGGCAAGGGATGTAGTGGAGGCAGGAATCATACATAGTTTTAAGACGAAGTATGATAAAGCTCATGGAGCAGGGGGAGAGAGGACTTAGTAGCGATCAGTGAAGAGGCGGGGCCAGGAGCTATGACTCGACCCCTGAAACCACAGATAGGAGCCCCACACACACACACACACACACACACACACACACACACACACACACACACACACACACGCATGATGTTAGAAGTATTCTTCGGTCATAGAGTTGTCAGGAAGTGGAACAGCCAAATGTCAAAGACCTGGGAGTGATCATGTCAGAGGATCTCACCTTCAAGGACCATAACACTGTAGCAATCGCATCTGCTAGAAAAATGACAGGATGGATAATGAGAACCTTCAAAACCAGGGATGCCAAACCCATGATGACACTTTTCAGGTCGCTTGTTCTGTCTAGGCTGGAATATTGCGCAACTAATTGCACCTTTCAAGGCAGGTGAAATTGCTGACCTAAAAATGTGCAGAGAACCTTCACGGCACGCAAAACTACAATAAACCACCTCAATTACTGGGAACGCTTGAAGTTCTAAACCTGTACTCCCTAGAACGCAGGCGGGAGAGATACATTATTATATACACTTGGAAAATCCTAGAGGATTAGTACTAAACTTGCACACTTTCACTCCCTACGAAAGAAAAGACTCGGCAGACGATGCAACATTCCCCCAATGAAAAGCAGGGGCGCCAGTAGCACGTTGAGAGACAACACAATAAGTGTCAGGGGCCAAAGACTGTTCAACTGCCTCCCAGCTTACATAAGGGGATTACCAATAGACCCTGGCTGTCTTCAAGAAGGCATGGACAGGCACCTAAAGTCGGTACCTGACCAGGCAGGCTGTGGTTCGTACGTTGGACTGCGTGGGCCAGGTAACAGCCTGGTTGATCAGGGTCTGATCCACCATGAGGCCTGGTCACAGACCGGGCCGCGGGGGCGTTGACCCCTGGAACTCTCTTCAGGTAAACTCCAGAGTGATGTACTGGAGGCAGTATCCATACATAGCTTTACGAAGAGGTATGATAAAGCTCATGGAGCAGGGAGTGGACCTAGTAGCGACCAGTGAAGAGGCGGGGCGGAGTTGAATCGACCCCTAACCTCAATTAGGTGTACACAAACACAACTGGAAATTGAAAACTCAGATGAGTCACAGGGGTGTTAGGAAGTACTTCTTCAGTCAGATTGTCAGGGAGGGAAAGTCTGAAGAGTGATGTAATGGGGGGCAGGATCCATAATAGTTTAAGAAGAGGATGATAAAGCTCATGGGGCAAGTAGAGTGGACCTACTAGGGACCAGTGAAGAGGCTGGGCCAGGAGCTATGACTCGAGCCCTACAATCATAATTAGGGTGAGAATAAAAAGTCATGTATAGGCGAGAAACATACCTATACACGAACACATTAACATAAAAATATTACAAACAAAATGAAACTACAATAGTGGTAAACGGTCAATATGCAAAATAAGGTGTTAGCTAAGACTTCAACACTACGAGGGTAGAAACATTTTTAGATTGTGCAATGCTGTTTTCAAGTAGCAGAACGTTATGTGAATTTAGAGTGGAAATATACACACCTGTATAAGATTACAGGATACTGATTTGCATTTATGGAATATAAACTTGCACTTGGGTATAATAAGCTGTACAATATTAACAAGAAAGTTGGAAGACGTATAAAATGCTTTAATTTTTAGCAATAAAAGTATTATTTCTGCATCATCAAATTAAGCGCTAAACCGTAAATAACACAGCTTTAATGGTGTGCTATATATATTAATATGTATGTACATCAAGTGATGTCTATATAAATAACATAATTTGTTTGCGGAATGCTCCTCGTGGGTGGTCGGCCATCAACTTTTAAACCAACCACATGGGGCGTTTCTTTTCAAATCTGGGGAGTTCTATTTTCTTTGAGAAGCTTAGACAGCGATCTTGATTTCCCCACAGTGTTGAGTAATGATTATTCGTAACTATAAAATCCCTGTCACATAACTGTTGCATGTAGGGGGAGCCTAGGGGTAACAGTAAAGATACTTTAATGTGTGTGTGGGTTTGAGGCGCAGTAGCGGGTGCGCACGTCAGGTGATCACTGTTTTTTCACGGCCGCCCACCCCTTTACTAGTCACCATTCATTGCGGGATCGCCTACAGTTGTTCCTGTAAAAACAGTTTTTTTTCCCTTTGGCTATACACAAATTACCATTATAATGGTAAGTGGTTTTTATATTAACCTTTTTGTAGGCAGATCGTCGCCAGTTGTTGGGTAAATATGTTATTTGTAAACTGCAGGTGGGGGTCTAGAATACAATGCCTTTCACGAATTTTTTTAATGCGCCGTCACTGAAATTGGTGATGATGGTAGTGTGATCATGATGCTGTCGTCTGAGATAATGTGTAGTAGGCGTTATTCAAAGATAACCCACTAGAACAAAGATTTCACAGCCTTGACTTATTTGATTAACTTTTCCATGACAGCAGCCATCCCCGACACTATATTTCACATATTTGACTCTTAACTTTCGTGAAAGTTTAAAATTAGATAATCAGCTATTTTTAAATAGTCTTTTTTTAAAAAATATATATAAAAGTGCCTGGGGGGTGAAG
>WNWK01019207.1:0-38270 GCA_009830355.1 Cherax destructor
AATTTATCTAAGTAGCCAGATTTTATGAAATTGGAGGATAGCGAAGGCGAAAAATGATTTTTTGGGTTTTGGAAATTTGAGTCGAAAAAGAGGATCACTGATGCGGAAGACTACAGATGAGAAAACAAAAATTTTTTTCTTTACAGATTCTTAAAGGGTAAAAAAAAAGTAGTATATGCATTCATGTGAAAGGCAGTTTAAGGGAAAGGAGAAAACCTTCCCCGTAGACATGTACACCGAAAAGAAACGTGAATTTTATTTTCGGCTTAAAACTTGATACACCGAGCGAGATCGTTGGACAATAAGAAAAGATGGAAAAATTAGAACGTGATCAGAGAAAAAAGACAACATATACAAGCACAACTAGAAGGGACATGCACCAGTACGTACTTGAGAGTAAAATTATTCTTTCCCATGAAGGTCTTAAAAATACACCCTTCGAAGGTTCTCTAGGCTAACCCGGTAGTTAGAGTAATGCCAAAGTTTGGGGGCTTTAAAGGGACAGTAGAATCCCTGTTGTCCCCTGACCGTCATTATTAAAATTATAGATCGTCCCTTTCTGTACTTTTAACATACATATGGTGCTAGGGCACTTCAGTTAATATACATACACTATAATATTTAGAATATGTACCATCTGGTACTTTGCATCGATGGCCCAGAGTTAGCTTTTGAGGGAATTATTTTTGTCAGTGGCCGGTGCAGACAGTCATAGAAGAGATGTCAGAGAGCCTTCATATAGAAAGCCTAGAAGGGGTTTAACCCTTGAACCTGCTACATGTTCCCACCCGTTCATTACCATTCATTTATTCTTTATATATATATATATATATATATATATATAAAACATATATATATATATAAACAAATAAATGAATTTAAAAAATTTTTATGTTCCTCTTCACAGGGGGGGGCATTTACGCTAATGTGAGGTGTGGTCTTCCCCTTTTTGCCTGCTTGTCATGTTTCCTTCTATAGTTCCTTGATAATGTGAGTAGTCAAAAGCGTTTGGGAATTCCTCTATTTTTCATAGTGGTTGTCTTGCATATTTTGATATCACCTGTTTATGATTTTTTTGTAAAACAGGGGACCCCAGTTTCTAAAAACTTCCTCCTGAAGTCTGCTCAAGTGCCATTACCGACAATTTTCCCCCTTGGAAAAATTTCATAGGTTAGTCTATTTCAGCCCCCCAAAAATACCTTCCACAAAACTTAAAAATTATACTTACATAATTACGTTTGGGGGTATTCGTTAACAGGGGGTCCACTGTATATATGTATATATATATATATATATATATATATATATATATATATATATATATATATATATATATATAAAATAAAGTTAGATGGCGGAATGGATATGGTGCCCGTACGTTGTGTTGTCTATTGAGGCGGGACAGTTTTCGGGGGGGTCGAGCCCTGGCCTCCCCAGTTTTAAAAAAAATAAAAATATATATATATATATATATATATATATATATATATATATATATATATATATATAATATATATATAAAAAAAAATTCAAAAAGTTTTTCCCACCGAGGGGGTGACCCAAAAAAAAAAGAAAACCCCCCAAAAGAAAATACTTTCATCATCATTCAACACTTTCACCACACTCGTACAAATCACTGTCTTTACAGAGGCGCTCAGATACGACAGCTGAGAATAAGTCCCCCCCTTTCCCTATCCCCCCCCCCTCCTTTAAAGTGTAGGATTGCTTCCCATTTCCGGGACTAAATTTCCCAACTAAATCAATTATCTGGTTTCCTAAATCCCTTCACAAAATGTTACCCTGCTCCCCTGCAGAAGCTCGTCAAACCCCAAAAAACCATTCTCCCATTCACCCCTATCTAACCCCTCAAAATGCTTGCGGGAAGCCCAACCCCCTCGCCCACAAAACCCCCTTTTACCGCCTCCCCCCAAACCCTTTTTCGGGCCCCCTACCCCCTCCCTTCCTTCCCTTACAGTTTATCCTAAAGCATCTTTTGCCCATTCTCTCGCCAAAACCATAACAACCCTTTGCCTTTGACAAATATTTTTTAGTAACTCCCACCTCCTAATTTCCACAATCGAATTTTCTGCATAATATTTACCCACACATTCCCCCAGCAGGACATCCCCACTGCCTCCAGCCACCTCCTCGCCAGCATTTGCAACCCATGCTTCACACCCATATAAGAGTTTTGGGTCCCAAACTTTCGTACTTTCCCCTTCTTTGCCTCCATGGATAACGTTTTTGTCCCCCGATCCTCAACACCACTCACTTTTTTCCTTCATAAATTCTAGGGTTTAAACCCTCATCCTTCATAAACCCATCCGCTGCCCGTCAACTCCCAAATATCTGAAAACATTTACTTCTTCCATAATCCCTCTCCAATGTGATATCCAATTTTTTTTTTTTAAAAAATGTTTGATACCCTCATCACCTTACTTTATCTATGTTCACTTTCAAGTTTCTCCTTTTACACACCCTCCAAAACTCGTCCACAAACCCTTTTGCAACTTTTTTTTAGAATCCCCCAAAAGCACAGTATCATCAGCAAAAAGAACTGTGTCAACCCCCTTTTTGCATTTAATTCCCCATAATTTTCCCCCCTCTCCTCAACCCCCTAGCATTTACTTCTTTACAACCCCATCTAATGGGACATTAAAATCCCTGTCAAGACCTACTTTTACCGGGAAGTAATCCCCCTCTCTCCCACACCCTAACCTGGCCTCACATCCTCATACAAACTCTTTACAGCCTTCATAATTTAAAACCTATTCCATACACTTGCAACATTTCCACATTGCTCCCCTATCCCCTTATCTATGCCTTTTCTAAATCCATAAATGCAATGAAAATTTTTACCTTTATCTAAATACTGTTCACATATATCTTCCTGTAAACATTGATCTAAAACCCCCTATCCACTCTAAAAGCCTCCTTGCTCATCTGCAATCCTACTCTGTCTTACCTCAATTCTTTTAATAATAACCCCCCAACACTTTTCCGGGATATATAAACTTATTCCCCCATAATTTTACAATCTCTTTTATCCCCCTTCCCTTTTTTAAAGGAACTATACATGCTCTCTAATCCCTAGGTACCTGTGACCCGGGGGTTTGAACCCCACCGGGTATTTTTTTTTACCTTCCCCCCTTTCATACATTTATTAAACAAAAAAACCAAGCACTCCAACACTATATCCCCCCGCTTTTAACATTTCTGTCATAATCCTGTCAGTTCCACTGCTTTACCCCCTTTTATTCTATGCAATGCATCACGCACCTCCCCCCCACTCACATCCTCTCTTTTTATTCCCAAACGATGTTGTACCTCCTTGGCCAGGCATGAAATTGCCCCTCCCTTTTTTCACATTTTAAAAATTTCAAAAAAATTCCCCTCTTACCTCCAGCTCCCCCTCTACTAACTCCCCCACTCTGTTTTTAACTGACAAATCCATTTGTTTCCTACTTTTTTAACTTTTTTGGGCTCCAAATTTTTTTTTTGTTTTCAGCAAATTTCTTGACAGAGCCTCTCCCCTTTCATCTGCTCTCCTTTTGCACTCTCTCACCACCCCTTCATCTTTCTTTTTCTCTCCATATACTCAGCTCTTCTATTAACACTTCTGTTGTGTAAAAAAACCCCTCATAAGCTACCTTTTTCTTTTTTCACACCCTTTCTTCTTCATTCCACCCTCCTCCTCTTTCCTCCTGCCCCCCCCCTATAGCCACAAACTTCTGCCCCACATTCTAATACTGCATTTTAAAAAATATCCCAACTCTCTTCAATAACCCCACTACCCTACTTGCACTAGCCCACCTTTCTGCCAATAGTTGCTTTTATCTCACCCTAAATTCCTCCTCCCTTAGTTTATACATTTTTCTCTCTTACTTGTGTTGCCATTTTCTTTTGTCCCCTCTCCTTTTACTCTAACTGTAGCTACAACTAAATAATGTCCGATATATCAGTTGCCCCCCTATAAAAATGTACATCCTGAAGCCTACCCATCAACCTTTTATCCACCAAACATAATCTAACAAACTACTTTCATTACGCTATATCATACCTTGTATACTTATTTATCTTCTTTTCATAAAATATGTAATTATTACCAAACCTCTTTTTAAAATAGTTCTAATGGTTCCCCCTTTACATTTACCCCCCAAATTTTCCTACTACTCCCCCCACAACATTTTTACCCACTTTAGCATTGAGTTCCCCCCAAACCCCAAGTACTCTCTCATTTGGTTCAAAAAATCCCTACACACTCACTAACATTTCCCCAAAATTCTCTCTCCTCTACACTTCTTTCTTCTCCAGGTGCATAAACACTTTTTATAACCCATTTTAGCATCCAACCTTTATTTTTCTTCTATAATCCCTTTAATTTAAGCTTTTCTTTTACCTGCCATAACTGATTATTAACATTATTGCCCTTTCTTTAGCTCTAACTCTTTTGAAACTCCTGACCCCAATCCCATTTATTTCTCCCCCCCTGGAACTCTTCTACCCCCCTTTATCTTTTCCCTTAAACCAGGAATCCAGCTTCTTTTTATTCATAACATCTACAATCATCTATTTCTTATCATTCGCACAACATCCACGCACATTCAAACATCCCACTTTGACGGTTTCTTCTTTTCTTTTTATAAATCTATACAGGAAAAGGGGGTTTTACCCATTGTTCCCGGTATTTTAGTTGACTTTTTCAACACCCTGGCTTGGAGGACAGATTCTTATTCCACTTCCCCTGGGTAAAAGGAAAAAAAAAGAACAAGAACTATTGTTAAAATCAAAAAAAATCAGATGGGGTATACATAAATTTATGTGTGACCTAAGTGTAAGTAAGTAGTAAGCTACCTGAAATCTTTCATGTTTAGAGACAGAAAAAAAACACCAGCAATCCTACCATGTAAAACAATTACAGGCTTTTGTTTTACACTCCTTTTGGACGGAGTACCCCTGGGTGATTACTGCCACCCACCCACTATAAATTTAAATATGTAAGCTTATTTATTAAATATATGTAATGTTTTTTATTAAAAAAATGTACTGCTTATTGATTAAATACCACTTGTTCGTGGTTACAATAATATATGTACTGCTTTTAGCTAGTACACCAAATGGGGGGTAGAATGAAATTAGCTCTCAGGCAACAACACCATCGTATGTCCACTAACATGAAACAAGCCTAGTTCGTAAAACATTTTGTTTGTAGGATTGTATGGTCAGTGGTTTAGAGCGTCGGGAAATTTTTGCTCTCTTCCCACGAGGCGGGGTAAAATAACACGGGTTCGTCCCCGGGCCGCAGTTTGTTATTGGATATATATATATATATATATATATAAATTTTTTTATTTTTATTTATTTATTTTTTTTTTTAAATCAGCCGTTTCCAACCGAGGAAAGGTGGCCTGAAAAAAAAAAAACTTTCATCTTACAATTATAAAACTGCAACATTAACCCCCTTTTCAGAATAGGCACTGTTTTTCCCCACCCCCAGGACTCAAGCCCGGGCCCTGATTTTTTTCCCCGAACCCTTTTCGTAAATGTTACTTTGCTCATACTCCAACAGCACGACAAGTCCTTAAAACCATTTGTCCCCATTCCTGCTATCTAAAAATGCCAATCATGCTTAAGTTCAACCCCCTACAAAAAAAACCTCCTTTACCCTCTCCATCCTATTTTAGGCCGACCCCTCCCCTGCCTTCCTTCCATTACAGATTTATACTCTCCCAAGTCATTTTTTTTTCGTTCCTTCCTTTTAAAATCCAAACCGTTTCAACAACCCCTCCTCAGCCCTCGGGATAATAATTTTAGTAATCCCACCCCCTAATTTCCAAACTACGAATTTTTGCTTTGTTTGTCTTAGAGGAGGACATCCAACTTCTTTTCATTCATAACTTTGGGAACTTCTTTTGTATCACCTGTACTACATCCCCCCATTCAAACATCCCAGTTTTATAAAGTTTTTCTTCTTTTTCAGTAGTTTATACTGGGAAGTGGTTGTATTTTCCTTAGAGGTTGCCAGACACATCCCCTATTCAAATGTCAAATCCTTTATACTGCCCCAAATTCGATTGATAATTTTATAACCGTTATGTTACCAATGTTAATTTGCTTGTTAACCACTCCAAATCTTTGCTTGTGGGCTGAATGTCCTATTTCTTATAATATGGAACTGTCTGGCACTTGGCACTCATGTCCCGGGGGATATGCTTCACTCCTCTCCTTCACCCTCAGTCTTAGCAAGCGTCCCTTGAAACGAATCTGTTAAAATGTATTCATTTCCATTTTTGCAAGCCCCCTATGTGTTGATTGCAACATAAAAGGCCTAGAGCTGTTATTCAACTCCTTCTGGGGTTGTTTTGCATCTTGTACCCTTTTTTTGGATTCTTGTATATACATTACTCTAGGCTAACCCTGTGATCTAGAGTTAGTTATTTTGATATCTTTATTATGCCCCCATACCCATCCTGTGGGCGGTAGTGTAGATCGGAAATATATAGAATATATAGAGATATATATAGAGATTATATAGAGATATAATAGAGATATAAAAGAGATATATATAGAGATATATATAGAATATATATAGAGATATATATAGAGATATATATAGAGATATTTTATAGAGATATATATAGAGATATATATAGAGATATATATAGAGATATATATAGAGATATATATAGAGATATATATAGAGATATATATAGAGATATATATAGAGAATATATAGAGAATATATAGAGAATATATAGAGAGATATATAGAGAGATATATAGAGAATATATAGAAGATATATAAGAGATATATAGAGAGATATATAGAAAATATATAGAGATATATAGAGAGATATATAGAGAGATATATAGAGAGATATAAAAGAGATATATATAGAGATATATATAGAGAGATATATATATATATATATATATATATAGAAGAGATAGAAGAGAATAGAGAGATAGAGAGAGAGATAGAGAGATAGAGAGAGAGATAGAGAGAGAATAAAGAGAGATAAAGAGAATAAAGAGAATGAGAGAGAGAGAAATAGAGAAAATAGAGAAAATAGAGAAAATAGAGAGAGATAGAGAGAAAATAGAGAGAAGATAGAGAGAGAGATAGAGAGAAGATAGAGAAGAGATAGAGAGAGAATAGAGAGAGAGATAAAGGAGAGATAGAGAGAAATAGAGAGAGAGAGAGAGAGAGAGAGAGAGAAGAGAGATGAGAGAGAGATAGAGAAGAGATAGAGAAGAGAAGAGAGAGAGATAGAGAGAGAGAAGAGAAAAGAGATAGAGAGAGAGATAGAGAGAGATATAAGAGATATATATAGAGAGAGAGAGAGAAAAGAGAAATAGAGAAAGAGAGAAGAAGAAAGAAAAAAAGAGAGAGAGAGAAAGAGAGAGAGAGAAAGAGAGAGAGAGAAAGAGAGAGAAAGAAAATAGAAAAAATAGAAAGAGATAGATATATATATAGAGAAGAATAAATTGATTTTGGTAGATGTTAAGTAAATGTTTAGGGAGTTTTGTACCAAATGAGAGTAATATGGTAGGGGACCTGAATGTAAAGGGGAAGAAACGGTTATAGAGGGTGTGGTAGGTTTTGGGGTGCGGGGATAAATGATAGGGGGGGGCCCTTTTGATTGAATTTTGTATGAAAGGGGTTTGTAATAGGTAATACATATTTTAAGAAATAAAGGATAAATAAGCATATAAAATGATATAAGGATAACGACAGTAATTTGTTGGACTATGTATTGGTGGATAAAAGACTTATGGGTAAAAATGTTTATAGAGGAGCAACAAATATTCAGATAATTTTTGAGTTGTAGCTACAGGAGGTAAAAAGGGAGATGGGATACAAGAAGAATGGTATCAGAAAGTAAGATAGGAGGAGTCAGTTAGGGGAAGATATAAACAACTATTGGTAGAAAGATGGGCTAGTAGAGTATAGGCAATGAGGTTGAAGAGGTTGTTTTAGGAATGAAGTGAGTTCAGCAGAAGTTTTTGGTTACAGGAAAGTGGTTGGGGAGGGAAGAAGAGCGATTGGTGGAATGATGAGGTAAAAGTAGCATATAAGAGGTTTTTCTAAAGTGGAAGTGATATAAGTAGGGAGGAGTATATGGAGAAAAAAAGAGAGGTTAAGAGAGTGGTGAAGGAATGTAAAAAAGAGCAAATAGAGAGAGGGTGAGATGTTTCAAGAAATTTTGCTGAGAATAAGAAAAAGTTTTGGAGGAGATAAATAGGTTAAGAAAGCCTAGGGAACAGATGGATTTGGGGAGTTAGAAAAGAATAGGGGAAATTAGTAGATAGGGAGTTGGAGGTATTGGGAAGATGATGGGAATATTTTGAGGAACTGTTAAATATTGATGAAGAGAGGGAGGCAGTAATTTCATGCATTGGCCAGGAGTTATAACATGTTTTAGGAGTGAAGAAGAGCTGATGTGTGTGGGGGAGGTGCGTGAGACACTAGGTAGAATGGAAGGGGTAAATTTAGCGCTGGAACTGATGGGATCATGACAGAAATGTTAAAACAGGCGGAAATATAGTTTTGTAATGGGGGCAGAGATGGGGTTGGTGTCGTCCTAGGAAAAGATGGAGGGAGGGGTAAAGAGGTTTTGTGTGCAAGGAGTTTGACTACAACACGCATGTGTGAGCGTGTAATACAGAGTGAATGGAGTCAAATGGTTTTTGGAACTTGAGCTGTTGGAGGTATGCAGGGTAATATTTTGTGAAGGGATTCAGGAAACCGGTTAGCCAGACTTGAGTCCTGGAGGTGGGAAGTACAATGCCTGCACTTTAAAGGAGAAGTTTGGGATATTGGCTGTTTGGAGTGACATCTAAACTGTCAAATCTGCGCGCCTCTGCAAAGACAGTGATTGTGTGAATGATGGTGAAAGTGTTTTTTTGGGGCCACCCTGCCTCGGTGGGAGACGGCCGGAGTGTTGAACGAAAATATTAATAATAAGAGTAATAATAATAATAATAAATGAAACATTAAGTAAAAAAATGATAATCCATCGTTCAGGAACAACAGAAAAATCTTTGACTCAAGAGTACAATCATTTTCTCATCTAAAAATATAATTTTACAGAAATAAAAAGTATTATTAATATATGGTGAAAAATTATATTAATTAAATATAGGTTTGGAGTTTATAAAACGTGTTGTATTTATTATGAGGAATCTGCAGCCAGGTGGAATTTAATTGAGAAGATTTATCACATATTAATTATAAAATGATTTAAACGCACATGAGTGAACACCAGTGCGTGCACAGCACACACACACACACACACACACACAACACACACGAGCACACGAGCACACGAGCACACAGTACACTTAAAATAGTGCTCCTAGCATTTAGTGTTCTAGTTGCAGTCCTAGGATCTTAGCGGTCATTGTACATGACAGTCAATAAACAAAAATATAAGAAGGTTTTCAGAGTATGAAAAGTGGAATACCGTCAAAACAATTACAATTGGAATGTGAATGTTTTTATTGGAATCCTGAGTGAGGGTCAGCAGTGCCTGGTGAGTGCTGCAGGCAGCAGTGTTGACACAAGTGACGCCTGAGTGAGGGTCTGCAGTGCCTGGTGAGTGCTGCAGGAAGCAGTGTTGACACAAGTGAACCCTGAGTGAGGATCAGCAGTGCCTGGTCAGTTCTGCAGGCAGCAGTGTTGACACAAGTGAACCCTGAGTGAGGGTCAGCAGTGCCTGGTCAGTCTGCAGGCAGCAGTGTTGACAAGTGAAGCCTTAGTGAGGGTCAACAGTGGCTGGTCAGTGCTGCAGGCAGCAGTGCTTGACACAGGTGAATCCTGAGTGAGGGTCAACAGTGGCTGGTCCAGTGCTGCAGGCAGCAGTGTTGACACAAGTGAATCCTGAGTGAGGGTCAACAGTGGCTGGTCAGTGCTGGCAGGCAGCAGTGCTGTGATCACATAGTGAAGCCTGGGAGGTGGGGTCAGCAGTGCCTGGTGAGTGCTGCAGGCAGCAGTGTTGACACAGGTGAAGCCTGAGTGAGGGTCAACAGTGGCTGGTCAGTGCTGCAGGCAGCAGTGTTGACACAAGTGAAGCCTGAGTGGGGGTCAGCAGTGCCTGGTCAGTGCTGCAGGCTGCAGTGTTGACACAAGTGAAGCCTGAGTGAGGGTCAGCAGTGCCTGGTCAGTGCTGCAGGCAGCAGTGTTGACACAAGTGAAGCCTGAGTGAGGGTCAGCAGTGCCTGGTCAGTGATGGCAGTAGTGCTGTGATAAAGGCATTAATAAGTGAAGTGGAAAAAGATAAAACAAAGTAGAGAGTCTCTGGCAGTTGGTGTTGCCAGAGGTCAGCCGTGAATACAATTAACTTCATAAGGTCGAGGATATGACGATAAAACTAAGGAAAATAAGTGTAAATACATGATATTGATGTCAGTGACAAAACTGGAATGTCTGATAAGAAGAGGAAAGTAAAATGTGATGTTGACATCATACAACATTATCAGAAGACACCATGAGGAACAACGATGCTTGTGACTGCAGACGCCAGACACTCATCTATGTGTGTTTTTAGTGCCCCGCCCAGCTGCATGTATAGGATCTCCCTACCTTTGAGTGCCAGGGGATAAGTAGGGGCAGCCCTGACACAATATTTTGTAAGTTGTGAGGGTAACTAAATAATTTGGACTAATTTTCAACTACATGGGCTGTGCTGAGTGTACATATGGGTGTAGCCTAGCGTACATAGTGACCCCTCTCAAAACACGCACACGCACACACACACACACACACACCTGCTCATGGGTAAACATACCTCCAGTTGCTCATAATTTTGAAGCCAACTTATTGTTCATTTTATTAATATCTCGCCACTGAACTTTTTTATTATATAATGTATTATTGGAAAGCTGGGAAATGCATGAACAAGTTATATCCCGCCTTTAAGGTGTACAAGATTAAAGTAGGAAGAATTCTTTCTCTGTAAATCAGTGAATAAAAATACCTAACTTGTAATAAGGCCAGGTAATGTTTAAATAAAAATATATTATAAACAAAATCTATTTGACTCCATTTGAAAAGGCAACATTAATAATGGTAAATTTCCTTTAACACACAAGCTTATTACTATTTCAGAGTTGCAGGTCATAATGAGACAAGCAATAAAATAATGAGACTAACAATAAAAATAACAGGGCATGAAAGTTAATCTTTGAACATTTTCTTGATACAGAATTAAATTTTGAATTAATATAATGTTTTAAGATCCTAAATATAATTATATTTCTCAAAGAATTCATTGTGGCTAATAATATTGCCTGAATTATTTCGTCTCCTAGTAATTTTTCGGAATACCGTGAGTTTTCATTTATTTATTAATTTGTAACAGTAAATAATTTATTCTTCAAAACAGTTAATTAGTTTTTGCAAAGGTTCATTTATATCAACCAAGAGAATAATATACGACTGTGCAATAAAAATTTCTCGTAGAATGTGGAACCTACATCCCACTTCCATGGAAATATTGTTTTGAAAGCAATGGTGAGAGGGCGCCCCTTGTCTTATTCCCTTGATAAAATTATAAAAATCACCCTTTTTCTATTCCACTCAAATCTGGCTTCTTGTTTTTTAAATAATTCAAAATCAAATTAAGTGGTACTCTCTTACGAGAGTTCCCAACTCGAACAATTATGTAAGTGCATTTTTGTAGGTGCTTTTGTAAGTGTATTTTTGGGGGTCTGAAATGGATTAATCTAATTTTCATTATTTCTATGGGAAAAATTCCTTCGGTATCGGCACTTGAATAGCCGTCTGGAACGAATTTTCTCTTAAGTAGAGGTACCACTGTATACAGTACCTGGAGGTATTGTTCTCTCAGTAAGTATATCCCACAGAATAAAGTGATCTACCTTGTCGAATGCCTGGAACTGGTCCAGGAAAGCAGCAAATACTCTTCCTCCCTTCTTCATGTAAGGTCTTAGTTCTAATTTCAACGATAATTTTCAGTCATTGGTAAATATTCTCTTACTGAATCCAACATGTTTGAAATCAAAATGTAATACCCCTTGTAATATATACGACAAAGGAATTTCAAATTGTTTCAGTAAAGACATCACAATAGGTCTACGGAAAGCTAAACACATAAGCAGTATAATGTGATCCTTTATTGACAACGTTTCGCCCACGCAGTGGGCTTTATCGAGTCACAAACAGATCAACCTGAATAAAAGAAACAAGGTTATTTATAGGATTTAGTCAGGTGGAGAATGCTGGGTCAGGTGGAGAATGCTGGGTCAGGTGGAGAAAGCTGCATGTGACAGTCTTCAAAGTAGTGTGATAGTTTAAAACCTCGGGTAACTTAAAGGACCTGCAGTGTTCCATTCTTGAGTTCAATGTGGGATAGCGATGAAGAATTTCTTGGCAATAGGTTCAGCTATGTTGTAGAAGCCGTTGTTCTGGTTGAAGTTGTTGGATATACAAATAAGTGATGATTCCAGGATTCTTCGGTATTGAGTGTTATCTTCTCTGGCGATGAGTCTTGCGTTTCTTTAGTTGATTAAATGGTTGTGTGAATTTCGGTGTTGAACACAGGCATTTCTTGGGTCGTCAGATCTGCCTGCGTACTGGTGTTCTGAAATACGTGTTTGGAGGTCTCTGGATGTTTCGCCGATGTATAATTTGCTGCAGTCATTACAAGGGATTGTGTATACCCCTGCAGTGGATTGAAGCTTGTCCTGTCTGTTACTGGTAATGTCCTTGATGGTTGTGGATGTGGAGGTAGATACTCGGAATGAGGTATTGGAAAAAATGTTGGAAACGTGTTTGGTAATGGAGTTGGTGGGGAGGACTATGTATCGTTTCTCGGCAGTATCTTCTCTGGGTGTGTTGAAGATGGTTAATGCCCGTCGTCTACAGTCTCTAATGAAGTGATGAGGATAATGAAGTTTAGAAAAAACTTGCTCAATAAGGGAGCATTCTTCCTCAAGGAACTCACTGCTGCAGATTCTGAGTGCGCACAGGAAAAAGCCTATAATTACACCACGTTTAGTCTTGGTGTCGTGGTGAGAGTAGAAGTGGAGAAGATCGTGTTGGTTGGTAGGTTTTCGATAGACTTTAAAACGAAGTCCATGGTCAGCTTTGCAGAGAAGAACATCAAGGAAAGGAAGTGTGTTGTCGACTTCTTCTTCTAGTGTGAACTGGATTGATGGTTCGACCTGGTTGAGCTTGTGTTGGAGAGCTTGAACGTTGAAGCGTCTGGGAGTAATGATGAGAATGTCGTCAACATAACGGAGCCAGGTGACAAAAGAGGGAATAATAGTGGAAAAACGCTCGGCTTCCAGATGTTCCATATATAGGTTCGCAAGGACGGCACTAAGTGGCGATCCCATGGGTAGCCAGCGATTTCATCGACCTTGTTGAACTATGTGTGGGCTTTACATGTTTCTCTTTCGAAAATCAACTCTTTCAGCAAACCTTCGGACTACCCATGGGATCGCCACTTAGTGCAGTCCTTGCGACACCACCACAGGCTGGTGGTGAGTCACTGACCTCCTCACAGGCTGGTGATGGGGTCACTAACCTCCTCTCTCCTCACAGGCGGGTGGTGAGTCACTAACCTCCCTCTCTCCTCACAGGCGGGTGGTGAGTCACTAACCTCCCTCTCTTCTCTCTCCTCACAGCGGGTGGTGAGTCACTAACCTCCCTCTCTTTCTCTCTCCCTCACAGGCTGGTGGTGGTTGGGGTCACTAACCTCCCTCTCTCTCTCTCTCTCTCTCTCTCCTTCACAGGCTGGTAGTGGTGGGAGTCACTAACCTCCTTCTCTATCCCTCCCTCACAGGCTGGTGGTGGGTCACTAACCTCCCTCCCTCACAGGCTGGTGGTGGGTCACTAACCTCCTCCCTCACAGGCTGGGGGGTCACTAACCTCCCTCCTCACAGGCTGGTGATGGGTCACTAACCTCCCTCACAGGCTGGTGATGGCTCACTAACCTCCCTCACAGGCTGGTGTTGGGTCACTAACGTAGCTCACAGGCTGGTGGTGGGTTACTAGCCTCCCTCACAGGCTGGTGATGGGGTCAATAACCTCCCTCACTCTTTTCCTCACAGGCTGGTTGTGAGGTCGCTAATCTCCCTCACTCTTTCCCTCACAGGCTGGTGGTGGTGGGTCACTAACCTCACTCACTCTCTCCCTCACAGGCTGGTGGTGGGGGGTTGACTAACCTTCCACACTCTCTCCTTCACAGGCTGGTGGTGGGGGCCACTAACCTT
This sequence comes from Cherax destructor, assembly GCA_009830355.1. Taxonomy (NCBI): domain Eukaryota; kingdom Metazoa; phylum Arthropoda; class Malacostraca; order Decapoda; family Parastacidae; genus Cherax; species Cherax destructor. The sequence continues at coordinate 14,241 of WNWK01019207.1, forward strand.
CCTCACTCTCTCCCTCACAGGCTGGTGGTGTGGGCCACTAACCTTCCTCACTCTCTCCTTCACAGGCTGGTGGTGGGTTATTAACCTCCCTCACTCCTCACAAGCTGGTGGTGGGTCACTAACTTCCCTCACAAGCTGGTGGTGGGTCACTAACTTCCCTCACAGGCTGGTGGTGGGTCACTAAACTCCCTCACTCTCTCCCTCACAGGCTGATGGTGAGTCACTAATCTCCTTCCATCTCTCCCTCACAGGCTGATGGTGGGTCACTAACCTCCTTCACTCTCTCCCTCACAGGCTGGTGGTGGGTCAATACGTCAACATGCACGGTCACGTGATCAGTCACGTGAACATCTCAGGAGTGAGAGTTGAGGATGGAGGAAGTTACTCCTGCACTGCTCCAACACTGCTGCCTCCGTCCTCCACGCTGCCCCCCTCCACGTCTACGGTAGGTCTACTGCCAGGTCACTCCAGATGACAGTGGTCATGATAAGATTTACCAAAAGCAAAAAACAAAAAACTTACGTGTTTTGGTTGCATCATTTGCGATCATCTGTGAAGCTTAATAGGTTTTCAATCTTTTTACAGTGATGGCGGTTCTCAAGTCACATGTCTTATTCTGTGACACCCATTGTCAACTGTCCACGAGAACCGTTTCCTAAGAGTACTTAGTCTTAATAATGATTATGATGATGGTGATAAAACATACTAGTGCATAAAACACACACACGAAATATAAAATATACAAGCATGTTAGTGTGGGTGATAATAAGCATTATAGATCACAATCCTCTTTAAGGGGGCTCTTTGTCGCAGTAAAGAGGCTATCGGTCTGAGGAATTGGACCTCTTGGTCTTCTTCCTCGGACCGAACCTAATTACCCCCAATCCCTCCTCCCCTTTCCCATCTTCCCTTCTCCCTTTCCTCCTCCTCCTCATCCCTCCCTTATTCCCTTCCCATTTTTACCCCGTGAGCTTCTCTCTACAGGCATTCTGGTTCCTAGGTAGGGGAAAGGGTACCATGGTCCATCCCATTCCGTTGAGGTTCTTGGCGGTGGTGTAGTTTGCCATGGAATCTGGATCGCCTGGGGATGTCCCGATCCATCTCCGGTCTCCTGGGGGGGTGGCTTTGGGAATCTTTCGGGCGACAGGTGTATCTCTGGAGGCCAACTTTCGGATTCCCTGGGTGGTGGCCGAAAGAGGTATGCTTTAATGTGGGTATCCGGCCGCCCTCTCTTTTGTCCGCCGAGGTGGCTTGGTGGATGTGAGGTTGCTATCCCGGATTGCTGGTTTACTGGCATGAAGGGTAGGGTATGGCACGGGTTCCATGCAGCATCTGCACTACTTGCGGTGTTGAGGTCCTCTTGGGCAGGAGGGGATTTACGCCCCTTTCATTCCTCCTAGGAGCTATTCCTTCACGTTCCCACCTTTTTTTTATTCTTTTTTTTCTTTTTTATTTTCTTTTTCTTTTTTTATTAAAAACAAAAAGAAAGAAGTAACCTAACCATGGACGACCAAATCCGTGAACCCTACTACCCCCGGGCCCCTTCCTTATACCGCACCCAGTTCTGACCCTACCTCGTTAATGGACAACTCTTCGGACACCTCCAATACCCCTGTACCTCTTGCTGGTGCCGGTTCGTCACCTGCTTCAGGTACCGGGGTTCCGACTGGCCCTTTTGACACGTCTGACCTTCGCTATTCTCTGACCTTGATTCTGGCTTCTCCCTCTATGGTGCGGCAATTTTCGGATTGCTCTCCCGTCACACGTCGGACCACCTCCGGTCCCACATCCAAACGACCAAGACACGACATGACGATTCGACACTTCCTTCTCATTCATCTCAGAAACGACCAGCTCATCACGCACTCCCCTTAAACACTTTGTTTCACACTACTCAATGGACAAAGTTTTTTACTCTAAGACCAACTACTCCAACTACATATCTTTCCGATCATAGTATTGGTAAAGCTCTCCTACGCCATGTAGGTAAAGATATCTCATTTCACTCTCTCGAGCAGCACTCGCATCATCACGGTCCAGAATGCTGGCCAAGCTCGCAATCTTTCTCTCCTTGCGACCATAGATACTATTCCTATCACTATTGACAAACATCATTTTCTCAATTCTTGTAGTGGTACTGTCATTTTACCCCACACCATTGTCCAACGGAATTTCCAGACATGTGGTGATGACATTCTGGAGCAGCTTGAGCTCCAAGACTTCCCTATCCTCAAAGTTGACACTTTCGTCCTCCCTGCCCGTAAGCGAAGACGTTATCCTTGCAATATAGCTCGTTTAACATTTGACTGCCGTGAACTTCCACCCTCAGTCTACATTGCAGGTCGCCGTTTACAAGTTCGAAAGGTGACCCCTACACTGCAACAGTGTAGAAACTGCTGGCGTTTTCCATCCAGCGAAATATTGCAGGTCCATGGCCAAATGCCCAGTTTGTGGTGCCGACATGGTCGACCATGCCAGTCCTTTTTGTAATCTACCTCCCTCTTGCCTTAACTGTCATGAGGCACATCCATCGTACTCTCGCCGTTGTCAGGTTTACCTGAATGAGCGGGAAATCCATTGTCTCAAAGAGGCAGAAGGCTTCTCATATGCTATGGCCGTCTCTCGTCTACGCCTTCAAGGGAGACTTCCCCGTATTTCCTATTCTTGCATTGCTAAATGTCCATCCACTTCTGGGGTCCCAACTCCCGTGGCTTCCTCTGTGGTCGCGCCATCCTCGGTCACCCGTCTCGAATTCTTTTGCTGTTCTTGGCTCCGAGGTCCCTACTTCGGCATCGCATACTGTCCTCACCCCTTCCTCTACTCACTCGCACAGTTCTGTGCCTACACGCCCTCGTCCAACACCTAATCCTCACCACCCCTCTTCTTCTCATAAGTCCGGCAAAAAATCCCCATTTCCGGGTTCTTCACCTCCGACTAGTTCTGTAACGTGTGTGGAGGTTCATCCTCCTCCTCGTTCAGTATCTTCATCCCCTGTCCCCTCCCAAGTTTCTTCCTTGACTGCCCCCCCCCCCAGGTCGCTTCCACTCATGTCCCCTCCCAAGCCCCTTCGACAGTTTCCTCTTCCATCTCCTCGCCCTCTACTTTGGTACAGTCTATAGTCTCCCTGATTGTTGCTCACCCTCCTCCTTCTTCCATCTCTAATGTGGTCCCACATCCTGCATCTTTGTCTGCCGAAACACGGGACGCTATCACAGAAAATATTTCAGAGACTGGAACGTTGATGGACACCGCTCCACCTCCAGTTCCTCCTCCTCTCTCTTCTCTGTCTACACCTCTCCTTCCTTCACAGCGTCCCGCTCCTTCTCTGATTACAGGTCTTCCGCTGCCTCCACACGTGGACTTTTCTAACCCTAGTCCATAAATACCTCTAACTTCGACTTGTATCTTTCTCTTCATAAATCATGGCTTATTTACAGTGGAATATCCGAGGCCTCAGAAGAAACCAGGGTGAGCTTCAGGTGTTGCTCTCCCAGTTTTCCCCTGTTGGGGTCTGTTTGCAAGAACCCAAATTACAATCTGCTGTTATCCGTCCCTTTTCGGGCTATGATTTGTTATATTCATCGGATCCTTTTTCGATGGAACCTTTAACGAAAGTGCTCTTATACGCACTGGTATTCCATACTGTCAGCTCTATGCTCATTCTTCTCTACATTACACTGCAGCCCGTATCCACTTGAATAAGTGGTATACACTCTGTTCTTTATATATCTCCCCTTCTCGGGCATTGTCTATCCCAGATGTTGATTTTCTGGTTTATTCCTTGCCGTCACCTCTTCTGTTACTTGGTGATTTTAACGCACACCATTTTCTTTGGAGAGGGTCGCATTGTGACTCCCGTGGCATTCAGTTGAAGGCATTTCTTGTTTCTCTCCCTCTCCATGTTTTAAATACGGGTACTCCGACCCATTTTGACCCTTGAACTCATTCTTTTTCTTGCATCGATCTCTCCATCTGCTCTTCCTCAACTGTCCTTGACTTCACCTGGTATCTCCTCCCTTACCTACACGAGAGCAATCATTTTCCAATCATCCTCATGTCCCCTTCGTATTCTCCACCTCCTCGTAGCCCACGCTGGCAATTTGACCGGGGAAATGGGACCTTTACTGCCTTTCATGATTCTCCTTCCTTGCCCTCCATTGATGAGGTTTTACATCTCTTCTCGTCCTCCGTCTTAACCGCAGCTTCACATTCTATCCCCAAACCTCGGGCAAGCATTCTCAGAAGTGTGTGCCTTGGTGGTCTCCTGCTTGTGCTCAGGCAGTACGTTTGAAACGTGCTGCGTGGGGCGGGTACCGGAATAACAGATCCACAGACAGACTCCTTGATTTTAAACAGAGGAGAGCAATTGCTCACTGTGTCATACGCGATTATAAACGCACTTTCTGGCGGATTACGTTTCCACCGTCACTTCGGCTTCCTCGATGAGTGCAGTCTGGAAGAAAGTGCGGAAATTGAGTGGTAAATTCTACCCCGACCCGGCTCCTGTTCTTCGGGTTGCCCCTCGTTCCTTTCTTCTAAGTCTGCCAGCGAGTTAAAGCCCTTAGATTTTTCTTCTCTCAGAGAAAATCTTATAATGTGCCTTTTACCCTTCAAGAACTGGAGGCAACACTCTCCGCTTGCCGATCATCGGCAGCTGGGCCACACGGCTGTGGAAGTCTGCTATTGTTCTTCCTTTTCGCAAACCGGGTACTACGGGACATGATGTCTCCCACTACCGTCCCATCGCTCTTACCAGTGCAGTTTGCAAAGTGATGGAACGTCTAGTTAATAGACGTTTGATGTGGTATTTAGAGATGCACAGTAGTCTCTCCACTAGTCAATATGGCTTTCGTAAGGGCCGTTCTGCCATTGACCCCTTACTGCGCTTGCATTCGTATATTCGTAATGCCTTTGCTAATAACCACTGGGTTGTCGCCATCTTTTTTGACCTTGAGAAGGCTTATGACACAACTTGGAGGTATAATATCTTGCTCAGACCCATTCCTTAGGCCTCCGTGGCAATCTACCATTTTTCCTTAAGGCCGCCTTAACTGAAAGACATTTCCATGTCCGGGTTAGTAATGTGCTTTCGTAATGTGCTTTCGTCCAAGCTGAAGGTGTCCCCCAGGGATGTGTTCTGAGCACAGCACTCTTTCCCCTTGCTATAAATAATCTGGCGTCTGTTCTCCCATCCAATATTTGGTCATCGCTTTATGTTGATGACTTTGCTATAGCTTGTGCGGGTGCTGACTGTCACCTCATTGCAGTTTTCCTCCAGCATGCCATCAACCGGGTTTTCGATTGGGCCACAACTCATGGGTTTAAGTTTTCTAGTGGCAAAACTCATCAAATTACGTTTACTAGACGTTCAGTGGTCTCTGATCATCCATTGTACCTATACGGCTCACGTATCCCAGAACGTGATACAGTCAGGTTTCTCGGCCTCCTGTTTGACCGCCGATTGTCCTGGAAACCTCACATTACCTCTCTGAAGGTGACTTGTCATAGCCGGCTGAACCTCCTTAAAACCCTAGCACATCTTTCATGGGAGCTGATCGTAGAACTCTCCTTCGCCTGCATTCAGCCCTAATTTGATCGAAACTTGATTATGGTGACCAGATATATTCGGCAGCCTCCCCTGCTACTCTTTCCAGCCTTAATCCCATCCATCACCTGGGATTGCTTTTATTCCTTGGTGCATTTCGTTCTTTCCCGGTTGAGAGCCTCTATGTAGAAGCGAACATTCCATCCTTGTCTGATCGTCGTGATGCACATTGCCTTCACTATTATTTTCGCTCTCATGACCTCCTTAATCCTTCCATGTATAGGATTGTCACAGATGTTAGTAGACGCTCTCTATTTGTTCGTCGACCCTGTTTACTTCGTCCATTTTCTCTTCGTCTACATTCACTCTTGTCTTCCCTTCAGCTACCACCTTTCTATGTTCATGTGACATCTCCCTTTCCCCTACCCCCTTGGGAAGTTCCTGCTGTCCATGTCTGTTCTTTTCCTCTGCCTTGTGCGAAAGCCCAACTACCTACGGTGAATTGTACGCCATTCTTGTGGCACTTATCCGTATTGCACCTATGTCTGTGTCACCATTTGTGGTCGTTCCAGACTCCCTTAGTGCTTTACAGGATATCCGGAAATTTGATACACCTCACCCCCTAGTTCTTCGTATCCAACTTTGGTGACGCCGTATCTCTAGCAAACATAAATATATTGTTTTTTGCTGGGTCCCTGGTCATGTTGACGTACAGGGCAATGAACAGGTAGACACTGCTGCGTGTTCAGCAGTACATGACCTTCAAGTTTCATATAGAGGTGTTCCATTCACGGACTATTTTGCAGTCATTGGTACCCACCTTCGGACCCGTTGGCAACAACGCTGGTCTGACCTGCTGAATAACAAACTTCATTCTATTAAACCGAGTATAGGTTTCTGGCCTTCTTCTTGTCACCAATGTCGAGGTTGGGAGACTACTCTCTCCCTTCTTCGCATCGGCCACACTCGTCTTACTCACGGGTATCTCATGGAGAGCCTCCTTGCCCCTCTCTGTAAGCATTGTGAGGTTTCTGTATCTGTTCACCATATTCTGTTGGACTGCCCACTCTATCAACGAGAACGTAGAATTTGCCTGCAACGTCGTCTTCGTTCTGCTGCCCTTTCTCCCTCTCTCTCTCTCTCTCTCTCTCTCTCTCTCTCTCTATCTCTTCTCTCTCTCTCTCTCTCTCTATCTCTCTCTCATCTCTCTCTCTATCTCTCTCTATATTCTCTCTCTCTCTCTCTCTTATCTCTCATTTTCTCTATCTCTCTCTCTTCTCTCTATCTCTCTCTATCTCTATCTCTTCTCTCTATCTCTCTCTCTATCTCTCTCTCTCTCTCTATCTCTCTCCTCTTCTCTCTCTCTCTCTCTCTCTCTCTCTCTCTCTCTCTCTCTTCTTCTCTCTCTCTCTCATATATATATTATATATATATATATATATATATATATATATATATATATATAGAGGAGAGAGAGAGAGAGAGGACAAGTAATTGATACTTCTGAATATACACAGTTCACAACTAAATTAAATACAGTTAGTGTAACTGGCTTGGAATATTATTTAATAATTTCAGTAACTATATGTTCAGATAATATAAAGTCTAGGTGTGTGAGTTGAGGGAGGTGAGAAGGTGGGCATCGAGGGATACACAGTTGCTATAGTCCCGCCTGTCTCCGAGGTATAACTAGTATCAGTAAGCATAATATGTTTTAGATGTGCCCGAGTTCTCCCCAGTTGTGTGTGAAATGTTAATTTAGGATTGTCCTGCGAAATTCACCATATAATTTATCACATTACTGTTACAGTAGCGATATAGTTGTGGCACCTGTTTCAACTATCCAACAGATGTACTGACAGTAAAATCATTGTATTGTAATTTTTGTTGTATTATGGGACACCGCTTGGCTGCCACACTAATAAACCACTGTTTGGGAGCCTCTCCATTATGCTCTATACTTTTACACACACACACACACACACAGGAGCTGAGTCTCGACCCCTGCAACCACAATTAGGTGAGTACACACACACACAACGGAAGGAAAAAACTCAGAAGTGTCCCTGTTTGCAGATGATGTGAAGTTAATGGGGATTAAATCGGATGAGGATCAGGCAGGACTACAAAGAGACCTGGACAGCCTACAAGCCTGGTCCAACAACTGGTTCCTGGAATTTAACCCCACCAAATGCAAAGTCATGAAGATCGGGTAGGGCAAAGAAGACCAGAAAGAGTACAGGCTTGGTGGCCTAAGACTGCAAACCTCACTCAAGGAAAAGGATCTTGAGGTGAGTATAATACCGAGGATGTGGAGAAAATTCTCCAAAGGAGGGGGGGTATGCACCCTTACTACCCTTGTTAAGGGCCCTCACCTTTTCCGCCCTTAGGAAGGGGCCAGACGAGGCGAGTCTGGGTGCATAAACAAAATAACTCAGACCAGATGTACTGACCACAGTGTGTCACGTGGTCTGACCAAGTAGCAACGAGTGTATGTGACTTAATAGACATTTGAGATAAATGTAACTCTTTGCCGTAACAGGAAGATTACAGTAAACTGTTGTATTAGTTTCTACACTTGAAAATTACAATCATGTGTTCCAGTGATTGAAATTTAGGAACACAAACATTTTAATTGCCACTTGTAGCAGTATGTAGCAATTGTTGAACTTGTGCTGACCTCAGCATGCTGGGCACCACGAGGCACCACGTGGCTGCACGAGGCGGCACGAGGCTACAAGAGGGATCAGATTGAATACGGGCTCCGTAGAGGTCATACGACGCGAGGGGTCATGCGAGGCGACGTAACTCAACAAAGACGCGTCCGTTATTCTAATTTAATCTCCACTAACGTCGGGAAATAAGATAAGAATTCTGTTCCAGCGCGTTTAGTGAATAACATCAACATTGCAGTATATTCAGAAGTGTGCGCAGCTTCTTACTGCAAAAAAGACAAACGTAGAGACAATCGCAAGTGAACTCCATCGAAACAAGACGGTGACTCATCAGCAACATTCTACAATCAAGACAGCATTTCCGCCGTATATGGTGGAGCCAACACCATCGCTCACGTTACAAGAGCAAGGTATGTTTTTATGTTCTTGCCAAGGCAGGGGACTGTTCGATTCTTGTATTTCACGAACATCAAAATTTACCTATTGATGGCTGTTATGCGTGGACTTTTAAGTCCAAACAAGTGAGTAAGCCGCCTTTCAGTCCATTTAAGACTGAAATATGGGCATATGCTCCTTTGGGGCAATAATTATACTCACTTGATGTTTACCTTACAGCCCTGTGGAGAATGAGGCCATAGATGGATCCCCTGAGAAGGTGTTGGGGATGGCTGCGACATCTTGGATTCATCAATAAGCTAAGTAGCAAGTTACAGTACATTATCGTAGGAGCACATTACTCCACAGAGGATATCTCCTGAGGCACATATCAACCATATCAATTGCTGCAGCATATGGGCGCCTGGCAAACCTAAGAACAGCGTTCGGACACCTCAGTAAGGGATTGTTCTGGATTCTGTACACCGTGTACGTCAGGACAATATTGGAGTATGCAGCACCAGTTTGGAATCCACACCTGGTCAAGCACGTCAAGAAATAGAGTGCAAAGGTTTGCATCAAAACTAGTTCCGGAGCTAAGAGGCATGACCTACGAGGAGAAGTTAAGGAAAATCGACCTGACAATACTAGAGGACAGGAGGGATAAGGGGGACATGATCACGACATATAAAATACTAAGAGGAATTGACAAGGTGGATAGGGACAGGATGTTTCAAGGGGTCACAGTTGGAAGATGAAGACTCAAATGAGTTACAGGGATGTTAGGAAGTATTTCTTCCGTCATAGAGTTGTCAGGAAGTGTAATAGTCTGGAGAGTGATATAACGTAGGCAGGATCCATATACAGCTTCAAGAAGAGGTATGATAAAGCTCATGGAGCAGGGAGAGGGCCTGGTAGCGACCAGTGAAGAGGAGGGGCCAAGAGCTATGAACTGACCCCTGCAACCACAATTAGGTGAGCACAGTTAGGTGAATACACACACACACACACACGGGCACACGGGAAGTGGAATAGCTTGGGAAGCGATGTAGTGGAGGCAGGTTCCATACATAGCTTTAAGAAGAGGTATGATAAAGCTCATGACGCAGGGAGTGTGACCCAGTAGCGGCCAGTGTAGAGGCGGGGCCAGGAGCTATGTCTCGACCCCTGCAACCACAACTAGGTGAGTACACATACATGATCTGCAGTCAGTTTGTGTGACAGGGATTGACATGTACATGTACGCTCACTGAACGTCCTCCAAGTTGCATAGGCATTTTCTTTGCCTTTATCTAGGAAGCAGAATTTTGGTTACATCTGGTCAAATTATAGAATGCAGCCTGGCAGCGGGGGCATTGATCCCCGAACCCTCCCCCCTTCCTACCTGGAGGGTATTCCGGGGATCAACGCCCCCGCGGCCCGGTCCATGACCAGGCCTCCCAGGCCCTGCATGACCCTCGTCGGTTTAGTGCCTTTTTTTATTATAGTAATAATCGTGTAATGGATGTAATAAAGTTCTAATAGGGGAGACGGCTGGGTATAACCTTCAGACTAGCCAGCAGGAACATAAATGTGCTTACAGGAAGGACAACAACAATGCATACATTGTTCAATGTTATATCAAATAAAGAGAAATTAACTCAAGATTTTGGATGCAGCTGCTGTATGTTTATTTGACACTATTGAACTATTGAACTAAATAAACGACTGAACACACTAGAAAGTCCTGTAGTTCATATTGTTAATAGTCTATGATAAAAAAAGAAACCCATTGGCATGACTGTGCGCCTCCCTCACTCCTTTCCCACACTTCGGCCCATAATATACATATTGTTTGACCTATTTTTCTCCCAATAACCTCAATTGTGAGATATTTACAATGTGATTTCAAGATGTTCGTTTGCCTTGTTAGAGTATCTGTATATTTGATCAAATCCGACCCTGAACAATACGTGGTAAATATTTCCTTCTGAACAGAACGTCTTCCTCACCTCCACAGCCTCTGAGGAAAAACTGCAACCGCCAGTACAACCCCACATGTATCTACAATCCTAATCATGACCTGGTATAAGAACTGTTGTGCTGCACCAGCTGCGTATACCATGTTTTAAATACGGGTACTCCCACTCAGACCCTCATAAGCTAAGTGCCGAGACTTTAAGGTTGTTTGGAATATAACCATCTCCAACAACATCCACTTCCTGGACGCTCAGCACCTAATGCTTCACATAGGGAAGGAACACTTTCCCTAAGTATTCTTTCAATGTTTTTGAAGGGTCTCTTTTAATCATGCTAATGACTGCTGCACCGCCGATCAACATTTATTCACAACAGTAATATCAGTGGGAAATGGACAGGCATCTGTTAGGCACTGTAATAACTCTTGACATCATTTTGAAGTTGTCCATTGGGAGACGGAGAGGGTGGAAATGCTTGATTTTCACGCTACGAGAAGAGGCTGGAGGTTTCTTTGAGCGAACCGACTTTTTTCTTGTCATTTCACACAACTCGAGCAGGTGGACAGCTTAAAGAGGAAGATTGTTTTTCTTCTTAAAGTCAATTGCAGACTCCGTTATCTTATCCAAGCAATATTCCGTATGATTCCGACTGTTTCTAATACATACTTGAAGGTAATCAGTTTCATGTGAATCTAAGACAAACCAGTCTTTACTGGTCTCCATGGATGGGTTCCCCATCTCTTAAACCGCACACCCCCTCATCATTCCTCACTCTCTGTGAATTTTCGTAACATTTGTTCCATTTTTTTCTAATGGAATACTGAACACAGTGGCTTCATCAGTCCATACAAAGGAGAATCGTGAAGAACAGGAGGAGTTGGGTCGATGTTGTCAGTCCATCAATCTTGAATATAATACAGCTGTGCGAAGAGGTAGCTTATATACTGTAGACAGGAGAGGTGCAGCAGTCGTAGAGGTGTCTCATTGGGCAAATGTGACACCTCTACGACTGCTGCACCTCTCCTGTCTACAGTATAAGCTACCTCTTCGCACATAAGCTGTATTATATTCAAGATTGATGGACTGACAACATCGACCCAACCTCCTGTTCTTCACGATTCTCCTTGTATGGATCTGATGAAGCACTGTGGCGAAACGTTTCCTCAATAAAGATACCCAAGTGTTGCATATGTTCTAATTTACCAACTCGTCGGATCTCTGAACCATTCATCTACAAAGACTGATTGACAAAACATCGATTCCAGGCTGAGGGACTGATTACCTTAAATTCCTAATCTCCTTACACCTTTCTTCTTTTTATTCGACTGATGAAACCACTCTGGCGAAACGTTTCCTCAATAAAGATTCCCATATATTGCATAAGTGTCTCATTCTTCATTTGGTGGGAACTTTAGGAACTAGGCCTAAACCAGTAACTCTTTCTAGTGGGAAATACCTGAAACAAGTATGTAGACCTACTGTCTACATTATCACTCCGAATGTAAATTTGTTACAATATTTTTGTAATGGTTCTAACAAGTTTTTCATAGATTTTTCCTTAGGAAAAAGGCTTCAAAATTGTATATCCTTCAGAACCAAGAAACACTGTTAACAGAGCAGTTCTTCATTTCCCAGTTACTTATACACATAAAACAACTTTTCACTCACAAATACGTTAAAACAACTGTTAACAGAATTTTATCCCAGGTGATATGCATATAATAAAGCCTAAATATACAACTAAATACTCTATATTCCATGCCTGTTATCCTATCATCCAACATAGAGTACAAAGGTAACTGTCATAGAAGTAATGCAATATATTTATTGGTAAAACTAAGCATCAACTTGAGGACTGCATCTCTGAGCACTTGCAGAGGTCTAGTAGAAAACAGAACACTGGATAAACTATGATTAAGCGCCATACACCAACATTGTAAAGCCACAGACAACATTATAGACGCCAGCTCGGTTACTGTGTTGTCCAGTTGCATTATATAGTGAAATGTATGCTAATAATACATAATATGCGAGTTTTGGCATTTTATTGAGAAAACATTTTTTTTCACCAGCGAATTGAACAATTATTTATCAACGAGAATTAATAAACTTCCTGGTAAGATACAAAGTCGTCTCCGTAACATGGCAAACCATATTATGTATCACAGTAGAACGGTCACTAGAGTAACTTTTGTTTTTAGGTAGTAAATTCCTTTTTCGTTTGTTTTAATTTGATGTTTTAGCAAACTGAGATCTAATTTTTATATCCGATTTTCTATGATTTTTGGAGATTACTTAATTATGATAAAGTAAATGTGGTCAAGTGTGTGTGTTTTCGTATATATTATGTTTACATCTTATCATTCTATCCTTGGTATCTTTTATATATTTTTTATATTCTTTGAATGTCTGTTGATGTGATTAGGTAGTTACACTTCCTGATGTCGTAAGGACGAGCGAGGGTTTAATTTCCAGTCTCCAATGTTTCACGCAGATTATTTTTATCCTCACAGGACGTCCGCTGGTACGAGCCATGGGCTCCCTGTCTGCAGTTGCCGGGGAAACCTTCACCGTCAAGTGTCCAGCGGCTGGTTACCCAATTGCTTCCATTACCTGGTCTAAAGGTCAGGCCCACGCAATCTCTCACGTATTCTCGCACGCAATCTTTTATGCTCTTTCGTATGCTGTCATATGTACGCAGTCACGCATACACTCTCCAACGCACTTTAGTACACACTCTGCATTCTGTCTGATCTCTATCTCTTTCGATTATAGTTTTTTCCATATACTTTACCTGGTATACTCAACAGATATTTTTTTCCTATAATTCTTGAAATTTTGTCTCCTTTCACGTTCCATTCCTCTCATGTGTACATTAAATAATTCAACTAATCTCTTCAAATCTTCATCTTCGTTTGCTTTCAGTTTTCAGCATTGTCACGCACCTATGTATATATATTCATATATTGTACAGTATACACACACAACCCGCACATATAAAAAGAGAGGAGCTGACGACGACGTTTCGGCCCGACTTGGACCATTTACAAAGTCACACTAACACACAGAACAGGTGGAAGGAGTATTTATAGGCAGGCAGACAGGGGCAGGGTACAAGAGAGTGGGGTAATAATGGAGGACTAGTGGAATTGTTTTTTTTTTTTTTTTTTTTTTTAAATTATTTTAAAAAGAATCTGACTTTAAGGTGGCGTAGATGAGTTGAACTTTGTCTTGTTAAGTAAAAGGACACAAATGCAACTAATGTTGGTGCGAAACTTAGTGGAAGTGGTAGTAGTAGTAGTGGAGACAGTCATATTCTAGGAAAGGAGCACTGCAAAGAAGCTGGCGGCCCGCATGCTACGAATTTTGTAGCATGTGATATGTTATAGTATCAGATATATGTTATAGTATCTGACGTGGTCTTATAACAGACTTTAACGAAGTTCCCCCTGCTTTGCATCTAATCATTAATGATATATTACGTTGTATTATTATAATCAAAACTAAGCTCTAAACCCACCTGGGTCATACAGCACTGCAGGGTAGGGTGTGTAAACTATGTAATATGCTTGATCACAAAATAGAAAGGATGGAGAGTACAACGGTTAGGTTAGTAAGGGCGGTGAGGAGTGCTAAAGAAAGTGTAATCAAAGTTTGTGTAATAAATCTGTTGTTGTCAAAAGGAAGTCCTGAGTCAAGGGTGGGGCCGTCAGCGAGGAGGGAAGATAAAGTAAGAATGTTAGAGCGGTGACGACGTCGAAGGTAAATTCTGGGTGCTCGTTGATAGACGAACCGTCCAACAGAATATGGCAAACTGAAAATGGAACCCGACAATTCGCACAGAGTGGAACTGGGCGCCTCTCCATGAGATACCCGTGAGTGAGAAGGATGTACCCGTGGTTGGGAGAGCGTAGTCTCCCAACCACAACATCGATAATAAGAAGACCAGGATCCTAAACTCTGCTTGATAGAATGTAATTTGTTATGAATCATATCAGACCAACGTTGTTGCCAACGGTTGCGAAGGTAGTTAGAGATTACAGCAAAATAGTCTGAGAATAAAATACCTTTATATGAAACTGGAAGGTATTGTACCGTTGACCCTGCAGCAGTGTCTACCTGCTCGATGCCCTGAACATCAACATGACCAGGGACCCAGCAGAAAACGTTATCTTTGTTTTTGCTAGAAATGCAGCTCAACCAAAGTTGTATACGAAGAACTAGGGGATGAAGCGAACTAAATTTTTTGATAGCTTGCAAAGCACTAAGGAGTCTGAAACTACTACAAATATTGAGGTGGGTCTGGACTCAATACGGATAACTGCAAGGAGAATTGCATACAGTTCATCTATGAAAATGTACAACAATGTCCGGGAACAATGCTGCAAACCCGACAACGTCAGACGATTTAGAACCATCAGTGTAAACTGCAACGGCTTGAGAATGAGACCAGAAGTAGTTAAGAAAAAGGGAGCGAGAAGCAACTGTAGGTATTTGAGCTTTCGCGCACGGCAGTGGGAAGAACAGACACGAACTGTCCGAACCTCCCAAGGTGGAAGAAAAAAGTTAGAGGCTAGATGAACATATAAAAGGGGCAACTGAAGAGAAGTCAAGAGGGAGGGAAGAAGAAAAGAAAAGGGACGGAGTAAACAGTGGCGGCGAACAAATAATGGACCTCTACTAACATCAGTTACTGACCTGTATGTAGAAGGATCGTGAAGGTCATGCGAGTGGACAAAATAACGGGGACAATGGGCATCACGTCGATTGTTCAAGGATGGAACATTCGCCTCAGCATATAGGCTCTCAACAGGTGAACGAAAAGCAGAGAGACATAAACGTAATCCCTGATGATGGATGGGATCAAGTTTAGAGAGTTGCAGGAGAGGCTGCTGAATATATCTGCTCACCATAGCCTAGTATGGATCAAATTAGGGCTGAATGCAGCCTATGGAGAGTTAGACGATCCGCCACCCATGAAAGATGAGCGAGGGTTTTAAGGAGGTTCAGCCGGCTATGACAAGTTGCTTTCAGGGAAGTAACGTTTCCAGGACAGTCGGTGATCAGACAGAAAGCCGAGAAATCTGACCATATCATGTTTAGGGATACGGAAACCATACAGGTACAATGGAGCATCAGAGATTCAGAGATACGGAAACCATACAGGTACAATGGAGCATCAGATTCAGGGATACGGAAACCATACAGGTACAATGGAGCATCAGAGATTCAGGGATACGGAAACCATACAGGTACAATGGAGCATCAGAGATTCAGAGACAAGAGAACGTCTGGTGAAAGTAATTTGTTGCGTTTTAGCACCAGAAAATTAAAAACCATGAGTAGTGGACCAAAGAGAAACACGATTGACAGCATTCCTGAGTGAGGCTGCTACTTGGCGACAGTCAACATCTGCACAAGCCATAGCAAAGTCATCAACTTAAAGTGATGACCAAATATTAGATGGGAGAACAGAGGCCAGATCATTTACAGGAAATAGTAAAAGAGTGGTGCTAAGTACACAATCCTGCTGTACACCTTCAGTTTGGACAAAGTCCGGGGAAAGCAAATTATTAACCCTAACACGGAAATGTCTCTCAAATAAGAAGTTTTCAAATAAAAGTTGTAGACTGCCAAGATGTTATGTCTCTAAGTAGTGTCAAATGCCTTTTCAAGATCAATAAAAAAAATACTCCCATAACTGAGCGGTTACTAGCAAAGGCATTACGAACATAGGTATCTAAGGTGTGTAAGGGGTCAATAGTGGAGCAGCCCTTATGAAAGCTAAATTGTCTAGTGGAGAGACTATTGTGTGTCTCTAAATACCACAACAAACGCCTATTTACTAGATGTTCCATCAACTTGCAAACTGCGCTGGTGAGAGCAATGAGACGATAGTGTGAGTCATCACGGCCCGAAGCACCTAATTTACGAAAAGGCAGAACAACTACAGTTTTTCACAGTTGGGGAAGAACTCCTTGTGACCAGATAAGATTAAATAGACGTAAGGACTGACGAATGTAAATATTGAAACACACAGATATGAATGCCATCTGGCCCAGCTGCCGACGATCGGCAAGCGGAAAGTGTTGATTCTAGTTCCAGAAGCGTGAAAGGCACATTATAAGACTTCTCTGCTAGAAGAAAAGTCTAAATTTAGTAACTCTCTGGAAGACTTGGAGGACAAGGTGATTTTCAGTTTCTGTGGCAACTTCAAGAGATCTTGCAGTGCTGACGCCGGCAACCCTAAGAATAGGAGCCCAAACTGCACTCATAGAGGAAGCCAAAATAACGTTAGAAACACAATCTCGCTGTCAAGTGCCTATATGACACGTGGTCAACTGCCCTCGCCCGCTTAAAATCAAGGTGTCGCTCTGGGATCCTATTGTAACGATATTGGCACCATTCAGCACGTTTCAAACGCACTGCCCGAGCACAAGCATTTCTGAGAGTGTCTACTCGAGGTTTCAGGGACTGTATTCGAGGCTGCGGTTAAAACCGAGGGCAAAAATAGTTGTAATAGCTCAGCAGTTGAGGACACTTTGACGTGAGTAAATGGTCCAGTTCGCCAGTTCAAACTGCCAACGTGATCTGCGAGAATACTTATGAGAAGTAAGTAGTATATAAAAATGATCTTTGTCATGTAAATCAGTGAATATATACCAGATAAAGTCAAGTGCAGTTAAGGATGAGCAAATTAAGAGACATATGCAAGAGAGGGTTTGAGTGCGAGGTCGAACTGAGTGTTAGTACCCGTGTTTAAAACATGGTGGGGAAGAGAAGTGAGAAGAGCCTCGAACTGATCGCCATGAGAGTCATAGTGAAACCCTTAAAAGAGGAAATGATGATTATTAAAATCTCTTAATAAGAGGAGAGGAGGAGGTAGGGAAGGAATCAGAAATACTACATCAGGGATAGATAATGACCGAGAAGAACAAAGGTATAAAGAACAGACTGTATACCATTTGTGCAGTGTAATGCAGCGAAGTATGGACAAGGACCCGAGAATGTGGTATATCGTGGCGCACAAGAAGTGCACTTTCATTAAAATTCCCATTGGGGGGAAAAAATATATCGGGAGAAAAATATGACGGAAAACAGCAGAGTGCAATTTTGGTTGTTGCAAATAGACACAAGAAAACTGGAGAGCAACACCCAAATTACCCCTGAGGCCTCGAATATTCCACTGTAAATTCAGTGTAACAGTAACATTTTGCAGATGTCTATGGACCAGGAGGGTTAGTAAAGTGAACATGCGGAAGCACTAGGAAACTAGTAAGGAGTGAAGTATTGGGATGGCGTGAAGAAACGCGGTGTGAAGAAGGTGGCGGAAGAGTGGACCAGTTTCCCTCATAGGTGTTGTCTCCTCGATAAACGCGAGATGGCTTCAATAGTTTCAGATTGAAGAGAAAGCAGAGAGAGCTTGGCGGTGGAGGGAGATGTAATTTGGGTAAAAAGTGGAGAGACAAAGGAAGACACCGAAGAAGGTAGAGGTGTCTTGGCTGGCAGAAATTTTTTGAAGGACAGGCGAGGGATGAACCTCCATAACAGTATCATATTGATACAGTAAACAAGATAAATGACTTCTTCTCAACCATAGGATCAAATCTTGCCAGTAAAATCCCAGATACGAACGCCCGAGCAAGTGATTACCTAGATGGGAATTTCCCATCCTCCTTCTATCTTGCACCTACTGAGCTCACTGAAGTCACCATGATAATCAAGTCTCTTAAAAATAAATCAGGGAATCTGTCTCAAGTCCCACCATTATTATACAAGCGAGCCGCCCATGTCCTTTCACATGCTATTTCATTACTTTGTAACAAATCACTAGAAACTAGCACTTTCCCGACACTACTCAAAACAGCAAGGGTTACACCAATACACAGAGGTGGTGACCCCACAGATGTAAACAACTATAGGCCAATATCAAACTTACCGTTGCTATCCAAAATCTTCGAGAAACTTGTGCACAAGAAATTATACTCGTTTATAACGACACAAAGCATACTCAACCCCTGCCAATTTGGCTTCAGGAAAAATAAAAGCACTAACGATGCAATAGTAAAAATGATAGACCTGCTTTACACAGCACTGGAAAATAAGGAATATCCATTAGGACTTTTTATTGACCTAAGGAAAGCTTTCGACACAGTAAACCACGGCATCCTACTCCACAAACCTGACCACTATAGTATAAGAGGTCATGCACTTGCATATTTCAAATCCTACTTACTAATAGGTATCAGTATGTCACCATTAAAGACACAACCTCCTCGACACGACCACTTGATACTGGAGTACCACAGGGAAGTGTCCTTGGTCCTCTGCTCTTCCTCTTATACATCAATGATCTTCCCAATGTATCACAACACCTGAAACCAATACTCTTTGCTGACGACAGGACTTATGTCATCTCCCACCAAAATCTTGCCACGCTCAACACCATTGTTAACGACGAATTACTAAAAATATCTACATGGATGACAGCCAATAAACTTACACTAAACACTGATAAGATCTTCTATATTATGTTTGGTAACAGAGCAGTTGATGCATAATTAAACATTAGGATCTACAACACTCCTATTGCTAAACATAATGAGGGCAAATTCCTTGGCCTTCACCTCGACAGCAACCTGAAATTCAGCACTCATATCCAACACATAACAAAGAAAGTGTCCAAAACTGTGGGGATCCTCTCTTAGATACGTTACTATGTACCACAATCAGCCCTACTCACACTATACTATTCACTCATCTATCCCTACCTCACATATGTCATTTGTGCTTGGAGATCAACAACAATTACCCACCTAAAGCCAATAATAACCCAACAAAAAGCCGCAGTAAGAATTATCACGCAATCCAACGCTAGGCAACCCCCCCCCCCCCACTCTTCAAAGAACTAAACTTACTCAGTGTTCAAAACATCCACACTTACTACTCTGCAATCTACATCTATAGAACCATAAATTCCAACTTTAACCCTGAGCTAAAACACTTTCTTGACAGTTGTGACAGGACCCATAGACATTATACCAGACACAAACATCTCTTTGACATTCCCCGTGTTCGACTAAATCTATACATAAATTCAATGTACATAAAAGGGCCTAAAATCTGGAACTCCCTGCCTGAAAACTCTAGAACTGCAGACACAACCTCCATTTTCAAAAGCACCGTTAAAAAATATCTTATCTCACTTACGCACCCAACCGGTAGCTAACCACATGAAAACTACTTTATCTTGCACATATCCACAGCAAAATACACTTAGTGATATCTGTGATTCCCCTTAATTTGCACATGACTGTAACCAAAATTCTAATACAACTATTGCTTCATAATTCTTAAGCTAGTCATAAGTTTGCCTAAGACACTCCAATATAGAAACTGTATCATGCCAACACCTCACCATTTCCATTAATATATAAACTAATTGTTAAATTCTTAAATTTTTGAACTACCTTAATACCAGTATAATCACTGTATCACTATAGAGTAAGGTCTAGTATAAGACTGCCTGAAATGTCTAGGCATACCTAGGCATATTATTGGCCTTCTTGTAATAATTGTAATAATTATTTCATAAAATGTATAAATAACATAATATGTAAACCCCACTTTGTAATATTATCAGAAATAAAGTTGATTGATTAATTGATCTCGAGGTAAAGATCTAGACTCGGAGATAAAAAGAGAAGGACGTTTGGGAATGTCTTGTGGTTTGGGGGTTGAAGGAGATTTGAACGTAAATGAAGATGTAGACTTTGGAAAAGAAGGGATATGTGGCGTCGATTTAGTTAGGAGGGGGAGCGTAGACGTCGAAACATTTGAGTGGGAAGGTGAAGAAGTAGGGACAGTAAGAGACGATGTTGGAACCTCAGAACTCAGGACCATAAAAGAATTGGACACAGAGTTGACTGCGGAAATATGGGACACAGGCAATTGTGGAAACAAGCACCACCGAGGTCTGGGGCCGTCTAGCGACCCTGGAATAAGACGGCCGTGGGAGTCTCCGTGGAGGCGAAGATGGGAAACTGCCATGGCCTAAGTGAAGCCCTATTTCTCCCTTTCTCGTAAGAAACTCGGGCAACGGCAAGAATAGGCCAGGTGCACCTCTTTGCAGTAAAGGCAAGAGGGAGGGTGGCTGTAAGCTGGACTGCTATGGATAGCAACACCACAAACAGGGCATTCTGCCTCTGACCTGCAATATTTTGCATGATGGCAGAAGCGCCAGCATTTTCTACATTGTTGCAGGGTAGGGATCACTTCCCGCACGTGTAAGCGTTGTCCTACTACGTAAACACATGGTGGTAGTTCACGGATGTGAAAAGTTAGACTCGATGTATTTGCAAAGAGATTGCCTCCGTCCGCGGGCAGTGAGTATGTGTCAACATTAATAATTGGGAGATTCTGAAACTCGAGTTGCTCCAGAATGTCTTCATTACACTCGAGAAAGTAGCATTGTATGATCGTATGTGGAAGGACAATAGATTCACACAAAATCGTAACTGCAGTGTTGTCAACATCAAGAAGTGAACGATTATGTACCTGCTCTACATTTTGTACTGTGACAACGTGTGTGCCACTCTTAAGAACGTTTAAGGAAATGTTCTCCCCAACATGGTGGGAAAGACAGTCAGTAGAAGTTGGCTGGAGCGTAAAGAATATTGTCCAAGAAGGACTTTGAAATAAAGAGCGTAAGAAGAGGAATTGCTTAGTTAGACATTTACAATAATAATAATAATAATAATATCTTTATTTCTACAAGTACATGTACAAGGTATACAGGCCTAGCTATATAGCTACATACTACTATATAGAAAGCCGCTTGTTATGCAGAACATTTCGGGCAAATTAGGTCATTTTTGTCCCAGGATGCGTCCCACACCAGTCGACTAACACCCAGTACCCACTTTACTGATGGGTGAACATGGACAACCGGTATAAGGAAACACGCCCAGTGTTTCTACCTTTGCCGGGAATCAAACCCGGACACTCACCGTGTGAAACGGGAACTTTTGCCACAAGGCTACCAGGTCACAGGCCTGGTGGCTACTTAGAAGCGTGAGAAAAAACTGAGGTAGGGTCATCAGTGACAGGTTGCGGTCGTTTGGACGGAAGGTTAGAGGCAGGCCGTCCAGAGTCGTGTGTATGATCCGAAAATCGACGCACTGTATGCGGAGAAACCTGGATCATAGTCCAAAGGGTCGGTTGGAACCACGGTACCAGAGGAGGGTAATGGAACATTACGGAGAAAGTACAGGGTTGGTAGAGAGATCTGAAGAATGGTCCTAAGGCGTGCCAGGGTCTGTAGGGGTTGCTGCAGGAAAGGGTCTGAGAGGAGGCAAGACATGGGTATGGTTCTCCATAATAACTTTCGCCTTTTTTTATGTAAAAAGAAGGGGAAGAAAAAAGTGGGGGGAGGGAATGTGGAGAGATAGCTCTCAGGAGGAATGAAAAGGATTGTATATCCCCATCCATGCCCAAGAGGGCTTTCAGCGCAGCCAGCAGTGCAGATGGAGCGTGGAACCCGTGCCATACCCTACCCTTCATGCCAATAAACCAACAATCCTGGATAGCAACCCACATCCACTGAGCCACCTCAGCAGACAAAAGAGAAGGTGGCCCGAAACTCTCCACAAGGCCACCACCTCCCGGCAGCCTCCAGAGATACACCTGTTACCCGAAGGACACCCTAAGCCACCCCCTGGAACTTCAAATAGGGATCGGGACATCCCCAGATGATCCAGAATCCACGGCAAACACCACCACCATCAAGGACTTCAACGGAGTAGGACTGATAACGACACCCCTACTCCAACATAGGAGCTAGAATTTCTGAGGGAAGGACCTCAAAAGCTAAAAGCAGGAAAGGTGGGGAGGGGAGGTGGGATGGGGCAGGGAAGCGAAGGATGGGGCAGGGAAAGGATGGATGGGGCAGGGAAGGAAGGAGTGGGGGTAATTAAGGTCCTTCATAGGAAGAAGACTGAAAGGTCCAATTCTTCAGACCAAAAGCCTCTTTACCACATCAAGGAGCCGCCTTTAAAGAGTATTACATTATATATAAGAGTATTACATTATATATGGTTTGCTTGCACTGTTATTTTTTGTGTTATGTCCTTCATATTCGATGTCCTTCGTAGGTTTAATCTGGCTTTTATGTCCATTATTTAACTTAGATTGGTCTACAGTGACTATTTTTGAACATAGCCTTTGAACCATGGTTGTTTTGTGTCCCCGGTACGGCACCTGCTGTCATGTTCACCATCAGTATAAAATGGGTACCTGGGAGTTAGTCGACTGGTGTGGGTCGCATCCTGGGACAAAACTGACCTAATTTGCCCGAAATGCTCTGCATAACAAGGGGCTTTCTATATAGTAGTATGTCATTGATGTCAGCTAGGTCTGTATACCTTGTACATGTACTTGTAGTAAATAAAGATATTATTATTATTATTATTCCCCGATTATTGTTATCACTGCCTCCCTTTCATCGTCAACACTTAATAACAAATAATCCTTTCCATCCTTCCAATACATCAACCTCCTCATTTAACAACTCTCTTTTTTTTAATTCTTTAGTACTAAGACCGTGTGCTTCTCAGACTTTCAAGTTATTAATCTCTTGAATACTTTTGCCTTGGCAAACGTTGTGGACACTCAACCATTTTCTCATTTTTTCTCCTTTTACACTACCTCACCACTCGGTTAAAATCTCTTGTTCTCTTCAAACATTCTTAATATAGTATAGTATTTCCATTTTGTTCACATCATCACTTGACCAATGCTTCTTCTACCCACTCACTCTTATTAACCTATAACCGCAAACATCTGCGCATTTTAACGCTGTAATCTTCAACCTTTGCAATACCTTCTCGACCTCTTCCTCCTGATAAGCATAACTTTTTTCAAATCTGTTTTTTTATTCATAATTCAATTTAAGCCCCTTCCCTCCCAACTGACCTACTATACCGTGAACCAGTCTCTCCTACTGTATCAATATGGTCTTTCAAAATGTTTATCTTCTCATTTAATTAAGAACTAGGGAAACATTCACTTTAAACTGTCTATATTCTATATCCTGTGTACACTGATTCTTAATGTGAGAAATTATGTGGAAAATTTTTTTAGAAGTACAATCTTGTACTTGTAAAAATTTGTTTTAGATGTGCCAGATTTCTCCCCACATAACTGGGTAGAACTCTGGCACATCTAAAACAGGTTATACTTATTGATATTGATGTACCTCATAAGAACATAAGAACATAAGAAAGAAGGAACACTGCAGCAGGCCTACTGGCCCATGCGAGGCAAGTCCAAATCTCCAACGGCTTAAGCCAATGCCCGACCCAGCCAGGTCAGGTTACATTCACTTAAGGAAGGAGCACTGCATCTGACCTAGTAGCACAACTAGTCAGGACCAATTCACACCCAACCGCACCCACTAATAATTGTCCAGCCGACCACC
>WNWK01019208.1:0-38267 GCA_009830355.1 Cherax destructor
GGATCTAATTCCTCAGACCGAGGCCTCCTCTTCCTAAAGGGACCCATTAAAGGGATTATAAGGGCTGCTAGTTCAGTAAAAAAAATGACTGTTACTCTGCCCTACGCCTGAGTTACCAGATATTATTTCTCCCGGGGAAGTCTCCAGGAATTTTTATCCACAACTGTACCTTTATGCCAGTGATGGTTTCTTCCCCCAAGTATTAAAACTTTCCCTTTTCCTTGGTCTTGGATCGATGCTGATTGCTTTCTATTTTCTTGTCGCTGATACTTTGACCCTTTCAATTTGCGCCCCCAAAAAATGTAAAAAATAACAGAGCAAGTGTGATATGTAGAACTTTCCATAATTCCAAACTATTTATCATCTGTATCGTTATTACTCTACAGATGTTTAACCCTTGTCTTCAATATTTTCTTTCAAAATTTGTCTCAACATTTATTAGAAAAGGCAAAAATATAGCTTGACTTGCCCCACCTTTCACATATTGTTCATTAATCAGATCTTTTTTTCAACAGATCTGACTCTGTCTTTCTATAACGCACTATCTGCTAGCCCTGTTTCCTTTTTTAATCCCTGCATGAATATTTGCATGTGTGTGTGCATGCGTGTGGCTATTGCTGTTAATAAAAGAATAGTTGCAGAGATTTATATGAACATTTTTAGTCAATCCAATTTAAATTTGATGTTTTTGTTGTTTTTACTATCATGGCTATTATCAAAATTTTATACCCCATTTTAAATTTTTTTGTAATTAGACAGGTTCTTGGGGTTATTTTTCCCGGCTGTCTCAAACCACACTCTCCCCTTTCCCTAAACCCTTTCCCTTTTTCCCAAGTTTTTAACCCTTATCTACCTCTGACCCTACCCATCTATACTCCCCCCCCCCAGACTCCCCTTTTTTCACTTTCCTCACTCGTTTAACCCTTTCCCTCCATATAATATACTCTGCCTTGTGTTTTAAATTTTTTTCATTGTTTTTAAATTTAAAAAGCTATTTCCCGTTATGCCCCAATCATTTCTCTTCCCTGCAGTCTTAAACCATTCCTCCCGACCTCTTCATTATTTGCTCTTTCATCCCTACCTTTCTAAGTTCATTTCCCCTTTACCTTCCTCTAGCTCTCTTTTAAATCCCCTTTTCAATTTTCTCTTACCTCCTGACGCCATTCTAATTATTCGTTATCTACCACCAAATAATTATCTTCCCCTAAGTACCCTCATTCAAAATGTACCGAAAAACGTTTTGTTTATCAATACAGATAAACAATCTTCTGACATTCCGCACCATGATATTTTTCCCTTATTTATGCGTTTTCCTTAAATAATTCTACCCATTTTTTAACCTCTTTCTGAGCATAATTTAATTGGGGTTATTATTATCATTCCCTTTTTCCCCCAAACCTACCCACACTGCCCTCTACCCTCCCTTTTCCCCTTTAACCCTTTTAACTAGATGTATTTTGGCCGCTGTGCGTCGAAGACAGGTATCCTCCACTAAAAATCCCAGCCTCCTATACCTTAATGTACGCGACACAATATGCAAGTGCGGCCTTTCTAATATTTATTCATTACTGTTGAAGTTTTGAAGCTTAGAAGTATAGAAAAGTTATCAACCCATGGAAACTAATACCCCATATTTTAATAAAAATGGAAAAAAAGACAAACCAGCTCGAAAGTAAAAAAAATTAAAAAAAAACACAATTTTGAAAAAAAAACTGGGGGGTTTTTTTCTTGTTATCTCGGGACCAATCCCCTAAAGTGCACCAGCATTTTAAGTCTGAAGTCGCTATAATTGCATTATTAGGTTATCACCGTTGAAGGTTGTGCCAATCAGTGGGTCTCAAAATTTTGGCATGAAAATTATCAATTCACTTTTTAAAAAAAAAAAGGGAGTTTGAGACCTATAAAACCAAAATCAATCCAAACTCTTCTCTATGTTCTCGGATGTTGTTTTTTTTTCAATATAATGGGAATTCAAACATAAGGTCAAGCTGAGTACTGACAAGGTCAGTAATCAAGTTTTAAATTTACGACTCACTTAAACAATAGTACGTGTGAGTCCACAGTGCTACTCAAGTATCAGCACCCCTTAAAAATTTTCAAATTTTTTTAAGGGGTGGACCGGTAAGCCAGGGAAACCTCGTCGATGAACAAAAGCTCCAACGACGGGTCATCATCTGACAAAGACCCGCATCAGCAAACATTTTTTTTTCCGCGAAACCCTTCCTAACTAAAAAAGGGGGTTAAAACTAGATCTAAGAGGAAATGCAGATGAATAACTGGTTGAGACCTAAGCATAGCTTTTTTGGAAGAAAAAACTTAATGTTATTTTCATACTGGGTAATTTGTTTCTTAAACATTTTGTTGAAAAAGTCTCATTAGTGTTCGTTAACATATAAATTTGAAAAGCCATTGATGAGAAAAATGTTTTCGAGGAAAAAACCTTTAAACCTATAGTAAATATGATAAGCATTTTAATTAAATTTTAATTTATAAGTTTTAAGAAGAAAAAAAATAACCAAATTAAGCTAGCGAAGGTGGTTTACTTTAAAAAATCGTAATTATTTTCGCCTTTTTTAAGCCAAAATGTTTCCAAGAATATCAAAAAAAAAAAATTTGCTCCCGATTTAAATTTATTTTAAAAAAAAAAGAACTGGATTACCGAAATTTTTTTCAAACGGATAAACATAACATCCAAAATTTTCCCATGAAGTGTCCTTTAAACTTGTGCAGGGCAATGTAAAGAATAGTTTCTTGTAAAAACAAAAAACATATTTGCAAATGTGGGCTATAATCCTTTTTTTTTGCTCCATGATAAATTTTGTTTTTTTTGTTTTTAAGCTCTATTTTAATGTTCTAAATTTTTCTTTTCCTAGCGTACAATTCCACTTTCTACAAAACTGTAATTTTTTTTAATGTATCCCAAACAATCTTCATTATTCTTACAAACCGTTTTTTCCTGTGCTATTGTATTGCCAAGTGTTTATGTGACAGTCAAAAAACCATGCAAACTTTTTTTTGTTAATGGAGAAGAGAGGAGAAAGAGAGAGTGAGAATGTGAGTGAGAATGTGAAAGGGCAGAATGTAGTGAGAATGTGAGTCAAATTGGGGTGAGAAAAGTGAGGTAGTGAGAATGTGAGGTGGGGAGTGAGAATGTGAGAGTGAGAGGGGGGGAGAATGTGAGTGAGGGGGGGAATGTGAGTGAGGAGAATGTGAAAAAAGTGAGAATGTGAGAGTGAGTGAGAATGTGGGGTGAGTGAGAATGTAGTGGTGAGAATGTGAGGGAGTGAGAATGTGAGTGAGTGAGAAAGTGAGAGAGAGTAGGTGTGAGTGGGAAAATGGGAATGAGGAGTGAGAATGTGAGGGGGGAGTAAAAATGTGAGAGTGAAATTTAAAAATGTGAGTGAGAATGTGAGAGTGAAGTGAGAATGTGAGGTGAGAGAGTGAAAATGTGAGGTAAGAATGTGGGGTGAGAATGTGAGAGAGAATGTGAGTGAATGTGTGTGTGAGGGAGAGAGAGTTGTAGAATGTGCCTCTTAGTTAACAGGAGAACCGTCTCTGTCCCCAAAGCCTGTGTTCTTCCTAAATTCCCTTGAAACTTCCTTTTCCTGTGGCTCAGGAGAATTTATAAGAAAAAGAGAACAACGAACTGTGATAAGCACTTCCTAAAGTTTTACTCCTCGTTTAATTTAGTTACTATTTTGTGTTGCTCCTGAATTCAATTTATTACACAACAAATTTTATCTGATTACGTGAAACTTGCTTCCATACAATCACTATGCCAAGAAAATACTGATCTTATTTTATATCTGAGTTTTTTGGGCTGCCTGCAGCACGAGGGTTTCTTAGAAGAATGTACTATATGCATAAACTCAGGAATTCATATTCGAGAAAGATAACATTTAGGAAGAAGATAAGGCATGGGTAGTGGTAACAGAGTAAGGTAATAAGTAAAGAACGTTAAATAAATGCAACCCCCTCTTACAAATCCCCATGGGGGAACCTTGTAATTGAGACAACCTCGAAGGCTGAAGCTACGAGTGAGTGCAAATCTAAAGAGATACTATTTTAATATCTAATGAATAATATAGAAAGATCATCACGTGAACACTACTCAGATCATCAGACAGGTAACACTTATACAGCAGACATTCAACATACCTGAAGGGGAGCTACACAAGCACCGTATAGGTAGTATTTTCCCAAAACATAACCTTTCCTCCTGAAGGGACAGATCATGAAGTAGCGCATGAATTTAACTTGGTAAGGTGGCACTCTTGCGTAAAAGGGAAATTTAAGCGATTAAGGAGCGATTAAGAAGCTACAATCACCTACCTGAAGGAGGAGATCTGGTGCGGTCCAGCCATCACCTCTGGATGATTCCTACTGGACTTTGCTCACTCATGCCCAGGGCCCGTGGCGCCCATGTACCTGCGGCAGGAAATGGAGGCTTTGACGGGGACGAAAAAGGGGTGGTTGGAGTTAAAACAAAATTGAGAAATAATTAATGAGATAACATTTATTAATATGTGTATTTTATAGGTTCCATTTGTTTCCTCAGTATGCTTCATTATAAATATTTTGTGTAAACTTTATTAACCCTCCGGTAATTTTACAAAAATCATACCAGTTATAATTTTCAGATCACCATTTGAAAAATAATTAACACATCAAAAATTTAGAGGAAGACGTGTGTGCAGAGAATATCGTCCCCGGGTTATGCAGGGCATTTTTTATTGTCCTAAAAGGGAAGAATATACTTTAAATGAGAGATGGTAACAGATTTAGAATGACAAAACAAAATGGACATAAAATAACAGCAGATAAAAACTTTTCCGTGCCCAGTCAACTTAACCCTGCCATAAGTTTTCAGTAGAGATATTACAAAAAAATCTTAGAAACTATACGGGGTTTTAAAGTTATTAATTGTAATTGCAATACTTATGAAATTAACTGTCGCTATCATACTTATTAAAATAAATTTAAGGATGTATTTTTGAATGTTTTTTATTTCTATCCACATAAACGCAGATAAAAGCTCTTATGCATATATTGCCCACAATCCCACGATGCTGATTGTCTTCTATAGTGTTAGCGCCATCCTGTAGTAGTAGTAGTAGTAGAAGTAATAACAATAATCATAAATTTTTAACTGATGGGTTCCGGTCACTTTAGGGATCCAAGAAAGTATACTGTATTGCATAACCCCAGCCCCCTCATCCCTTCCCCGCACCCTCAATGCACGCAGTGACAACAGTTTCTGGTTGCAACATAAGTTTCTAATGTTGTTAAATATTAGCACTGAAGATTTGAAGTGAATCGAAACTCTCAAGTTATCACATGGAAAGTAATATTACAAGCTCTCAAGCTCTTCAATATAAAAAAGGCATTTAAGGAGACAAATCGAAAATTAATTTTAATCTTTACATATATATATATATATATATATATATATATATATATTTTTTTCTGCAAGTACATTCACAAGGCATACAGGCCTAGATGGCACCAATGACATACTACTATACAGAGCTCCTTGTTATGCAGAGCGTTTCGGGGAAATTAGGTTAATTTTTGTCCCAAGATATAACCCACCAGTCGACTAACACCCAGGTACCCATTTTACCGATGGACGAACATGGACAACAGGTGTAAGGAAACACGCCCAAATGTTTCCACCCTTGCCGGGGTAAAACCCGAACTCTCAACGTGTGAAGCGAGGCTTTGCCAACCATGTCTCGAGCCTAGGCAATACCAGCTGTGAAACCATACTGAAGAGACATACTCTTTTTATCTAAAATGCATCAGCACATTAATATTTACATATCTCAAAGTGAAGCTAAACTTTCTCTTAATAAAACCTATCAACAATGAAAGTTTGAAGCTGATCAGAAAAAGCATTCTCCTTTTTCTGAAGCAAACGACTCCCATTAAACTACCATTTTCAATAATTTTTCAAATTTACATCGACAGTCTTGCGGAATACACACGCCTTATTATTATTTTGAAGAAGATAAGATGGGGCATTCCTTAGTAATTGCATGGGAATTAATATCACTTTCTATTTTTTTAATAAAATTATCAAACTGGGCAATGTATCAGAAGAAGAACGCAAACCTTCCTTTCTGAAAAACACGCTAGAGCTGAAAATTTGAAGCTGTTCAGAGGGCATTCTGCAGTTATTGAAAGATATTTCAACTTTTCCCAAAGTTTTCTTTTAGACAAATTAGTATACTGATAGTAACATTATCCTCATCTGATCGGTCAGAATCGGGTGAGACCTTCACGAGTTATGAGCGAAACAAAAACGAAAAGTTGAAGAGAAAAAAAATATGGCACCCACTTAAAAGTCCCCTTTCGGGGATAAATGATTGTAATCTATATAAATAAAAATGTGAATGTTCGTTTGTTCAAAATCTTAAATCTCGGAAAGTTCTTCACCGATTGCTTTGAAATTTTGACACAACGTTGCATTCGAATACGCGCGTATTTTTATATCCCTAATATTATATAGATGTCACACCTTGATGGTATTCACCTATTAGTTAGTTACTAGAGAACACGTGTGTGTTTATTTACAGAGTTTAATTTACAGGGTAAGATATATTATGCTTAGCACATCGTTAAGCCCAGTACTATCTTCAGTGTACTATAACCTCCTGCCCTGTTAACTGTTATATGAATATGGACAACAGGTGGTATACGGGGACTTGCATATATACTTCAGACTCAAATTCTTGCATTGTTTGCAATCATATTGACCTTGCTCTCCTTCATCTCCAACAGAGTTATGGGAGAAATATAAATCTCACATGGCTGAAGATATTTACGTCGAACACGAAAGGAAAGTTCAAATATGAACATGGATTTCACAGCAGCAGGAATCTACAACGAAGCGTTGATAATGATTGAAGATTTGTGCTTAGAAATGGCGAACATAGTTCTTAATCAATTGGGAATGTCATCACCGAATCGATCTGCTGCTGCTTCGTTCGATGTAGAATTGCGTCGTGAACAAAATTACGACACGGATGATCTTTTGTCGTATGTGCAATCAAATATTCCTAAGCTAACTCTTAAGCAAAAGGCATTTACGGTCAAATAATGCAAACTGTCAATAACGGGGTTGGAGAAATTTTCTTAGATGCGCCAGGAGGAACTGGTAAAACGTTCCTAATTAGATTGATTCTGGCAGCAATTCGATCCCAAAATGACATAGCCTTAACTCTTGCGTCGTCCGGAATAGCTGTGACATTGCTACCAGGTGGAAGAACTGCTCATTGCCATTGAACATGCAATTCATTGAAACTCCCGCGTGCAACATTTCCAAAGCATCCGGCATGGGAAAAGTATTGCAGAAATGCAAACTTATAGTAGACGTTCTGGTACTAAAGTCGATGGTTGTATTGGAGTGTGCATAAATTCTGTAATAAATCTCGGGGCTCTTTTACCCTGCAGTACATTATACAGCTGACGGTAAGGCATCATCAGCTGCCTTACCGTCAGCTGACCCTAAGCATTGTGAAATTTAACATATTAGAAACGTGCGCTTTCTCTCTTCTTTCTTTTCCATTTAAACAGACTGAGCCACAGCAACGCGTGGCCGGGTACAGCTAGTAATAATAATAATAGTAATTGGAGATTTAAAGAAAATATATGATCTTCAATAGGAGTTCTGATCCTTCCGCAGCTCTCAGCGGCCACCAAGGTGTATTTCATCATTGTGTGTACAGAAAGTAAAACATAAGGCAATATAAAATCATTTTCTTATCACAAATAAAACACTATCTTAAGCTTTAAAAAATATATGAAGGTAAAATAATTTTCATTACCATTTATGTACCATTTAGAACAGTTTTCTTATGTTCTTGCTCTGTTAGAGGTTTTGGATTTGAGTAAGACCTGCCTAGTATGGGCCGATGGGCCTGCTGCAGTGTTCCTCCTGTCTTATGTTATTTGTATTTAACTACAGTTACTAAACAATATTAGATAAATTATGTTTTAACGTAAAACAGAATTAACGAATAACTACTGACTAGCACAGAGAGACAAGTAGTACAACCGCCCCCCGACAAACCTTTCAAGTGACTGAAGTATCTACTGGCGCTGTGGTAAATGTATCATGAAAATAGTGACAAGTAATATCCATATGTTCTGTCGGCGGCCCGCTCAGTGGCATTTTTCGGTCGACCACTTGAGAAAGTTGGACTAAAATCCACAGTCTTCTTTGTCTCTATGGCATTGACAGAGTATGGAACAGCAGAGGAGCAGAGGTGATTGTGGATGTTTGTCCAACTTTTCTCAAGTGACGAACCACAAAATACCATTAACAAGCCAGACAGAACACATGAAAATATATCATTACATGTTTGATACAGGGACCAGTAGATATTACAGTCGCTTGCAATATCTGGAGAATATGCAAATTATCAGAGCTACTTTTACAGAAGTTTTACATTACTTTTAAAGCAAAAAGATTACTATCACCACAACACTTGCATCAAACAACAGATTAATATCAAAACTACACTTGCATCCAATAGTTAATTATTTGTAGGACACTTATATCAATAGTAATATTAACCTTAACACCACACTTAATTCCAATAGATTTATTTACTGACACCACACAAGTCACCAAAAGGATTTTATCACTACCAGCCAAGTAACCAATGGATTACTGTCTCTTCCATCCTAGCAATCAATAGATTACTGTCTCTTCCATCTAGTAATCAATAGATTACGGTCTCTTCCATCCCGGCAATCAATAGATTACTGTCTCTTCCATCCTAGCACTCAATAGATTACTGTCTCTTCCATCCTAGCAATCAATAGATTGCTGTCTCTTCCATCCTAGCAATCAATAGATTACTGTCTCTTCCATCCTAGCAATCAATAGATTACTGTCTCTTCCATCCTAGCAATCAATAGATTACTGTCTCTTCCATCCTGCAATCAATAGATTACTGTCTCTTCCATCCAGGCAATCAATAGATTACTGTCTCTTCCATTCTAGCAATCAATAGATTACTGTCTCTTCCATCCTAGCAATCAATAGATAACTGTCTCTTCCATCCTAGCAATCAATAGATTACTGTCTCTTCCATCAGGCAATCAATAGATTACTGTCTCTTCCATCCAGGCAATCAATAGATTACTGTCTCTTCCATCCTAGCAATCAATAGATAACTGTCTCTTCCATCCTGCAATCAATAGATTACTGTCTCTTCCATCCTAGCAATCAATAGATTACTGTCTCTTCCATCCTAGCAATCAATAGATTACTGTCTCTTCCATCCTAGCAATCAATAGATTACTGTCTCTTCCATACTAGCAATCAATAAACTACTGTCTCTTCCATCCTAGCAATCAATAGATTACTGTCTCTTCCATCCAAGCAATCAATAGATTACTGTCTCTTCCATCCTAGCAATCAATAGATTACTCTCTCTTCCATCCTAGCAATCAATAGATTACTGTCTCTTCCACCCTACCAATCAATAGATTACTGTCTCTTCCATCCTAGCAATCAATAGATTACTGTCTCTTCCATCCTAATAATCAATAGATTACTGTCTCTTCCATCCTAGCAATCAATAATTACTGTCTCTTCCATCCTAGCAATCAATAGATTACTGTCTCTTCCATCCTAGCAATCAATAGATTACTGTCTCTTCCATCCTAGCAATCAATAGATTACTGTCTCTTCCATCCTAGCAATCAATAGATTACGTCTCTTCCATCCAGGCAATCAATAGATTACTGTCTCTTCCATTCTAGCAATCAATAGATTACTGTCTCTTCCATCCTAGCAATCAATAGATAACTGTCTCTTCCATCCTAGCAATCAATAGATTACTATCTCTTCCATCCAGGCAATCAATAGATCACTGTCTCTTCCATTCTAGCAATTAATATATTACTGTCTCTTCCATCCTAGCAATCAATAGATGTCTCTTCCATCCTAGCAATCAATAGATTACTGTCTCTTCCATCCTATCAATCAATAGATTACTGTCTCTTCCATCCTAGCAATCAATAGATTACTGTCTCTTCCATACTAGCATTCAATAAATTACTGTCTCTTCCATCCTAGCAATCAATAGATTACTGTCTCTTCCATCCTAGCAATCAATAGATTACTGTCTCTTCCATCCTAGCAATCAATAGATTACTGTCTCTTCCATCCTAGCAATCAATAGATTACTGTCTTCCATCCTAGCAATCAATAGATTACTGTCTCTACCATCCTAGTAATCAACAGATTATCATCACACTGCACTAGTAACAAATAGATTTCAATCACCACTTTATTTGAAATATAACTCTGATAACAAATAGCATACTATTACAGTACCTCCTAATTAGTAACCAACAGATTTCCATCACCATGAAAGTAACCAATAGATTCCTATCAACACTACAATTACGCCCAAAACATTACTATTTTAACATAAATTAGCATCTTTGTTGCTATATTTTTCATTCCTTGACTGATCTTAAGTACTGTTTCGATTCCTTTAACACAACACCTCTTCATTCCTTTTCATATTAATGACATTAGCAGTTCAAATATTTTATGACACCTTTGCAAGTAGTGCCACCCGCAGAGCGGCTCCCTCTTTTGTGAGTGTGAGAGAGATGGGGCAGCGGTTCGCAAGACACTAATGGCCACCTGTCCAGGTACCTCCTTGGAGCTGATCCAGTCTCGCTTCTGAGGAAGGCGGGGTCGGGAAGGAAGTTCACTTCAGATATCATCATTTCTGTCTCTTATATTTTTTTATTTCTATTTTCCTATTATTTTTTTTTTAAATTATTCATTTGGCCTTATTTCCCATTCCCCGCCTCAACCATCAAGACCACTACCACTACCATCATCATTACCACCTCAGCTGTTACCAGTGCCTCTACCAGCCACTGCCTCTACCAGCCACTTCCTCTTCACTATTAGCACCACTGCCACCATAACCACCAACCACCCACCATCATCATCCACATCACTATCAGCACTACCATCACCTTCACCACACCCTCCACCAACACCAGCACAATCACTACCACCACCAGTACATCACCACCACTCCCCACCATTACAGCCACCCCCTCTACCACCACCACTACCACTCCCACCATCACCGCACCATATCCTCCACGACCTCCATCACTAGCAGCTCTTGCCACACGTGTTCAGGGAAATGGTTCCCACACCCCAATCCCATGCCAACTCTGATACTTCCGATTATAGAGGGTCGCGCTACCTTTGATATAATGTGGCATGAGTCTAGTAATATTTATCGGTAATAATTTTGTATTTCTCTCTCCACTCCTTCGCCGACCTCTGCTCAAAAATATTTTACTGTGGTATACCTGGAGAGGAAAGTTTCTAAATATTTACTCTCTCTCCTTCCTTTTACTTTATTTTTCTCCTCTAAGTGTCCCCCTTCTTCGTTAAGACAAGTAGGGAAAATCTTTGTCCATCCATAATAACGTTTACGCTTATTTAGGAATAATAATCATTATTTTATAATGGTTTAAATCATTCATGCTAAGTGTGTATAGATTACTGTATACATAATTAATACAATAAATATCGCAGCCTGATTGCATGATTTTCTTGGGTCTTCCCGGGCTTCTACCCATCTGGGTAAACAATAAGTATAAAAATCTTTTACACTCGCTGTCTAATCTGTGGCTCATGGGCCCCAGATTTTATGGGAATCTCTTAAATGGAATGGAGAATTTCTGATTTCACAAGGAGAATTGCATCTGGTGTAATGTTTTCACTACATTTTTTTTTTATTTCATTTAACTGTGATATTTTTGTAACTGCATTTAATACCATCTAAGATAATTTGAAATTTATTTTAGACAATTCTTTAAGGTAATCATAATCTTGTAATTTTTATTTTAAAAAAAAATGTTCGAGGAAATAAATATTTCTTATTTTGCAAAGGTATGTTTGTAGTGTATTTCAGTGGTGGTAATGTATTTCAAGGAAGTGTGATCATTACATTCTGGTAATACCTGCTGAAGGGACTGAGCAGTAATATGAAAGTCGTGTTTCATGTTGCCAAGGTATGGTTCATTTATGGTTTATAATGGCAATATCTTCTATTCTTACTTGTGTTTCATGGACGTGTATTGTGTGTTTTTAATTAATGCTTCCTACATAATGTATTGCATAATAGTGTTTCAAGTGTTTGATGGGTAACGTATACGAAAAGATTGTGTTTAAGATATATTGTTAATGCAGAGGTTGTGTATAGTACTAAAGAATTATTTTTCTTCTAAAAGAACGTCGCTAGTAAATAATCAAGAGAGTGTCCATGGGATGGCAAGATATTTCAAGAAAAGTGTTCCTGTTCGTCTATTTCTCAGTGCCCTCAGCATCTGTGACCCTCAATTTCTCCACTCAGAAATTTCATTCTTCATAGCTTGTTTTCTCGTCTTAGCTACCCTTCCGATATCATGCACTCTGCCTACTGTCATGCAAAACTTACTTTTTTCTCCCCTGAACTCTCCTCTCCTGAGAAGTCTATCTTTTGCCATCCGTATATTTCCAGTCTCCTAAATCTTAACAACACTCTCCGCTCTTTAGACATCAAACTTTCTTTTCGACAAACTAATACTGTTCGAAATAAACTTTTAATATACTTAAAATATGAAAATTATGTGAAACATGGAAAAATATAATGGAGGTATTGGAGAAAAGGGTAATGGTGGTGATTAGTAGAAAGGGGAAGGATGGTAGTGATGTGACTGGTAGAGACGGGGGGGGGGGGAGATGGTGGTTGTGATTGTGAATGTGTAGTTGTGCTGGTAGTAATGAGGTGGTAGAGGTAGAGGATTTGGTGATGGGAGTATTGAAGTGATGGTGGTACCAGTGCTGGTAGTGATAGGGGTGTTGGTGATGGTGGTGGTGGCTTTGGTAATAGTAGAACTGATAGTGATGGTGGTAATGGATTGTAGCGATGATGGTGATGATGATCAAGGTGGCCACAGTGGTAGTGGTGCTGGTAGTGATAATGGTAGTGGCTGAAAGAGGTGGTGGTAATGATCAAGGTGGTGGATAGGGAATAAGAACAGATGAATAATCTTTATGGATAATCTTTACGGGGAAAATAAAGAGAAAGAAACAAAGGCAGAAATGATGAGAGGTGCAGTGAGGTGCCTGTCCTGACCCAGACTCTCTAGTTCCCAAGACCGGGCCAGTACTGAGGTGACCATACAGGACACGACATTTAACTGAAGTACCAGGGAAGACGGCTACATCGCCCGACTGTCCGGACTTACACTCGTTTATGGTTGGAGCTCCAGAGAGACAACTGCTCTATGGGTTGATCTACTGACAAATATTACACTATAGCATAAGCTTTAGCTGGGGAATTTAAAATCCACTTATTTCCATAGCTTTTACTATCTCTCTTTCTCTTATATATATATATATATATATATATATATATATATATATATATATATATATATATATATATATATATATATCCATGCGCCCTCCCACCCACACCATGTCACAAGAAGTGCAGGGTTCCCAGGAATCTCCAGGACAGAGCCAACGCCTTGGAACCCGTCCCCGAGGCATCTGCCAGGTGTGCCACAGGGAATGTGCACTCAATCCCTCTACTGGCAACATCCGTGCACACAATGGATGTCTAGGCTCCAGGAGGGCTCCAAATGGGAACAGCCAACAGACCCTCCCAGCAGACAGAGCTGACAGCCACCCTGACTTCACCTCTACAGAGGACCTAAAAGATGCAATCAAATTAACATCCACCAGGACGCTGAAAACATCCCCAAAGCAGCTCGCCATGAAGCTGCCAGCAAATCCTGACCTCTTGAAGAAAGTCAACGATGCTCCTGCAAACAATGGATCCTGGCACAACCTTCTGCTTTTTTGGGAATGCCT
This sequence comes from Cherax destructor, assembly GCA_009830355.1. Taxonomy (NCBI): domain Eukaryota; kingdom Metazoa; phylum Arthropoda; class Malacostraca; order Decapoda; family Parastacidae; genus Cherax; species Cherax destructor. The sequence continues at coordinate 13,922 of WNWK01019208.1, forward strand.
GTTTGGCTGTCCCACCAAGGAGGGACAAGTCACTAGCTACATCTGTTATCAGGGCAATAAATGCATTCCCTAGAGATGACAACCTTGTCCGTATCCCTCCAGGACGTCAAACACCCGCCAGGCAAATGTCAACAACAGGACACCAGACGCCTCAAAATCAGGGCCCACATTAGCAGAAAAATAGAAGAGGGTAATACTATCGGAGCACTGAGGCTTATAACCAGTGAGGATACCATCGCTCCTAAGGATATCATTACAGCACAAGCCCTGAAGGACAAACATCCGCCCAGGGCTCCCAGTACCAACATTGACCCCCTTGACATTGCAGCAGGTCAAGAACATTTAACCTTACGGGACGCCGATGTGTATAAAGCTGCTATGTCTTTCCCACAGGGCTCAGCAGGAGGTTTCACTGGTTTAAGGCCACAACACTTGAAACAAATGCTCAATCCAGGTCTTGGTGAGGTCTCTGAGAGATTGTTGTCTGAACTCACCAAATTTTCCAATGGGTGCCTGGCTGGTAGTGTCCCACAGACCATTAGACCCCTTTTCTTTGGTGCCTCACTGTGTGCCCTCCGGAAAAAGGATGGAGGAATCAGGCCCATTGCAGTGGGCAACACCCTTCGGCGCCTAGTTGCCAAGGCTGCAGTACGAAGGGTGAGTCAAGATGCTGCCTCAATGTTGAAACCAACTCATCTCGGTTTTGGTGTTCAACAAGGCTGTGAAGCAGCTGCCCATGCAGCACAGTATACATCAACAACATGTCCAATGAAAAAGCCTTAATCAAATTGGACTTTGCCAATGCTTTCAACTCAGTCAGAAGGGATGCTGCTCTCCAAGCAGTTTCTAGGCACTTTCCTTCCCTCTATCCCTTCATAGAATCGTGTTATAGTGTGGCTTCTAAACTTTTGTTTGGGGACCATGAAATTGACTCGTGTGAGGGTGTGCAACAGGGGACCCTCTTGCTCCCTTTCTATTCTGTCTAGCCATCAAGAATGTCACAGAAACATTGTCCAGTGAGCTCAATATCTGGTTCTTGGATGACGGGACCCTAGCTGGCACTACACAATCTCTCCTGGGAGACATCAGGAAAATTAAAGATATGGTAGGCAGCCTGGGCCTATCTTTAAACCCCACCAAATGTGAGATAGTTTCCACCAATCCACAGATGATCCAGGACATTAGGGCTGTTTTACCAGGGGCACGAGCCATCGATCCAGCCAACAGCACTCTCCTTGGTGCTCCCCTTGGGCCCAATGCCATCGATCTGGTCCTGGAAAAAAAAATCTCCGACCTCAGGACGATGGAAGGTAGGATGAAAGACATTGATACACATGATGCCTTCTACCTACTCACCAGGTGCCTGTCAATCCCAAAACTTACATACTTCCTGAGATGTTCCCCAGCCTTCAACAGCCCGAAACTCGAGGAATCGACTCTCTCCTCAAGACCATGCTAGAGAGTGTATTGAATCTTTCCCTCGAAGATGGACAGTGGTTGCAAGCTTCACTTCCAGTCAGACTTGGGGGCTGGGAGTACGCAAATCCTCCCAGATTGCCCTACCAGCCTTCTTATCCTCTTCCATGGCATCAAATGAGCTAATAAAACAAATTCTTCCATACAACCTCAGTGATTCAGCAGGAATACAGGACCCTAGCTACACCAGTGCCATCACTGAATGGGAGACTCTTGCTGCTCCAACACCAAAACCTAGTGAAGAACAGGCCTACAAACAGTCAAGCTGGGACAGCCCCATTGTTGAAAAGATACTTGCCAATATGCTCAGGGCCGTAACATCAGACAGGGAGACTGCCCGTCTCCTAGCCGTGAGTGCACCTCACTCTGGGGACTTCCTCCAAACAGTTCCCATTTCGGCCATGGGAACACGCCTGGACCCTAAGACCCTTCGTATTGCAGTGGCTCTGCGCCTTGCTGCCCCCATTCACACGGAATATACGTGTATTTGCGGCGATGCAAGCCGACCAATATGGTCTACATGGTCTTAACTGTTCTAAAACCAAGGGTTGGCATGCAAGACACAATGAGGTCAACGACATCATAAAGAGAACCCTCGCTACAGCTGGATGCCCAGCCGAGAGAGAGCCTCGATCACTAGCAGCCAACAACGCCCACAACCCAGCAAACCGCCCGACGGGATCACCATCTATCCTTGGAAGAATGGCAAGCTCTTAGCATGGGATTATACCTGCGTGTCGACACTGGCTGACACCTACATCCATCACAGTGTTGGGCGACAGGGAGGAGCTGCTGACCACAGAGAGGAGTACAAGATCGGCAAGTACAGGGACATAAGCCAACAGTATAAATTTGTCCCAGTGGGATCGGAGACCTTGGGAGCGTGGGGAAAAAATGCAACACGTTTCCTTAAAGAGCTGGGTTCCAGACTCATCGACACCACCAGGGACCCAAGGGCAGCCACGTTCATGTTCCAGCGTCTCAGCGTGGCCATCCAGAGGGGAAACGCATGCTGCATACTCGGCTCGCGCCCGGCTTCGGAGGAGCTGGAGGAGATTCATAATCTTTGACATATTGTACCATTGTATTCATGTTCATGTTTGTGTGTTTTATAAATGTATTCTGTCTATTAATAAAGCATTTATATGTATGTATGTGTGTATATAGGATGGGGTGGTAGGAGAAGTGGAATATTCAAACGGCTTCAGGAAGAAATCCAAATATTCTTCCTTGATGCCTTTTTATCCACTTCTCCGAGGCTATGGGTCCCACAATTTGCACCAGAGGTGGACCCCATCATATTATATATATATATATATATATATATATATATATATATACATTTTTGTGATTATGTCGCATATTAGTTGGTGTGTCTATCTTATTTTTGTGTACATCTCTTAGATTTTTTTAATATGTCTTAGATTTTATGGTTATCATGTCTTATGTCTTAAATATGTTGTGATTATGGTGTTTTTGTGCCTATGTCTTATTTTGTGTATATATCTTAGTTGGTTGGTGGTGTCCGTGTCTTAGATTTTTGACCTGACTGATGGTTTAAATTTGTTTGTGGGTTCATGTTATGTCTTAGTTGGTGGATCTTAGAATATTTGTGCTTATGTCTTATTTTGTGTATATGTTTCATGTCTTAAGTTTTGTTGTGATTAGGTCATGTATAAGTTGGTTGTGTGTTCATGTCACGTTATAGTTGGAAGGTATGTCTTAGTTTTGGTGTTTCTTAGATTTTTTGGGTACATGTATGTTATAGTTGATGGTGTCGTGCTGGTATTTTTGTGAATATGTTTTAGAATTTTGGTATGTACTCACGCCTTGTGCAGGTGAATGTCGTAGATTTAGCTCATGTAGGTTTAGTGGAGGTGTGTGTTTGTGTGTGTGTGTGTTAGTTTTGGTAATGTCTCATGTCTTAGTTGTATGTGTTCATATGTCTTAGTTGGTGTTTCTTATATTTTTTTTGGATGTAATGATATATTATAGTTTGGTGGATCCAATATTTTTTGGGTGTGATGATATGTTGTAGTTGGTGGTTCTTATATTTTTTGGTGTGATGATATGTTATAGTTGGTTGGTGGTGATTGTGACGCGGTATTTTTGTGTTTTTATCATATTTTGTGTAAATGACTCAGATTTTTGGGTATATTATAGTGTTCGTGATATGGCTTATTTTGTGTTCATTTCTTAGATTTTGAATATGTCTTAGTTTAACTTATGTTTCATGGCTTAGTTGTAGGTGAGTGGTTTTGGGGTGAGTGTGTAGTTTGGTGAGTGAGATGTAATTTCAGTTAATGAAATGTGTGTAAATGTGATTGAGAATGTAATTTGGCGGGTGAGTTAGAGATGTCAAATGTTATTTGGGAGTTTTCAGAATTTTAATTTGGGGGTGATCCAATGTTGTTTGGAAGTGTTCGAATAGTAAAAAGTATTCATAGTTTTAGCGATCTTGTCCTGAGTGATCTCAGTAATAGTGTTTTCGGTTGGTGATACGAGGGAATGTATATGAAAAATGTTCTGTGGAGATGGGTTTGAGTTTTTTTTTGGATGAATTAGTAAAATGGGGAAAAAATTGAAATGAGTGATCTTACTGGATTGAGACTAGTGTTCTTAGATAATGGTTTGTCATCATATAAATTTGGTTATAATGATTTGAGGGGATGTTTATAAAAATGTGATTATGTTATGTCTTAGTTGGGTGTGTTCATGATATGTCTTAGTTGGTGGTGATCGTGACATGGTAATTTGCGGTTATATATTATATTGTGTATATGAGTTAGATTTTTTTATTTGTCTTAGATGTTGGTTAAGGCTCATGTTAAGAATAAGATTGGTGAATATGTCTTAGTGATTATGATATGTCTTAGTTGGAGTCGTATGTATTAGTTGTGATTATGCCATGCATAGGTTTCTTGATGTCTCATGTGTTAGTTGAAGGTGTTCAAATGGTGAATGAGTGATTTGAAGGATAAGATAGGTTAGGTTAAATGTTAATTGGGTTGGGATAGGTGATGTTAGGTTGGGTTAAGATAGGTTAGGTTAAATGTTATATGTTGTTTCGGGAGTAATCAAATGGTGTTTTGGGAGTATTCAAATGATGTATAAGAGTGTTTTGGTGGTCAATGGTGTTGTGTTTTTTGAAAGTGTGTTTTGTGTTTTTTGAAAGTGTGTTTTGTGTTTTTTGAAAGTGTGTTTTGTGTTTTAAAGTGTTTTTTATGTTTTTTGAAAGTGTGTTTTGTGTTTTTTGAAAGTGTGTTTTGTGTTTATTGAAAGTGTGTTTTGTGTTTTTTGAAAGTGTGTTTTGTGATAGGTTTATGTGTTCATGTATTTTTGTGTTCATGTTATATCTGAGTTGGAGGTGAGTAGTGATCTTGGTTAGAGTGTTTTGAGGGAATGTTTTGAGGGAAAGTTTGATGATGTCTTGGGAGTATTCAATGGTGATTTTGAGTGATTTGAGGAGATTTTTGTAAAAAATGGGATTATGTTATGGCTTAGTTAGTTGGTGGTGACTGTGTTAGTTTTGGCAATGTGTCATGTTTTAGTTGAAGGTGTGTGTCATATGTCATAGTTGGAAGTGTATGACTTAGTTTTGATTATGCCATGTATAGGTTTGTTGATGTCTCATGTGTTAGTTGAAGGTGATCAATGGTGTATGAGAGTGTTTTGAAGGTTAAGTTAGGTTAGATGTTATGTTTTGGTTGGGTTAGGTGATGTTAGGTTGGGTTAGGTAAAAAATTTATTGATTTGAGGGGATGTTTATAAAAATGTGAATATGATATGTCTTAGTTGGAGGTGTATGTCTTAGATGAGAATATGTCTTGTATAGGTTTGTTGATGTCTCAGGTGTTAGTTGAAGGTGTCTTAGTTTTTGATAATGTTTCATGACTTAGTTGGAGGGTGTATGTCTGTGTTAGTTTTGGTAATGTGTCATGTGGTGTTTGATAGTGTTTTGAAGGTTAAGTTGTTAGGTTAGATGATATTTTTTGATTAGGTTAGGTGTTGTTAGGTTGGGTTAGGTAAAAATGTTATATGTTATGGTATTATTCAAATGGTGTTTTTGGGACTATACAAAGGTGTTTTGACAGTATTCAATGATGTTTTGAGGGTATTCAAATGATGTATGAGAGGTTTTGAATGTGTTCTGTAGTGAGATGTTGAGGGATGATGGTGTGAGAATATTTCTTAACAGTTATTGAGAAAAGTATGTGTGGGTGTGTGTGTGTGTGATGGGGGTGATGGTGTTCAAACGATGATTTGGGAGCATTCAAAATTGTTTGATAGTGATTTTGCAGGCGTTCAAATGTTGTATGAGAGTGTATTGAAGGTGATCAAATGCTGTATTAGAGTATGAGGTGTATGTCTTATGTCTTAGTTGGGTGTGTTCATGATATGTCTTAGTTGGTGGTGATTGTGTTAGTTTTTGGTAATGTTCCATGACTTAGTTGGAGGGTGTATGTCTGTGTTAGTTTTGGCAATGTGTCATGTTTTAGAGTGATTTGAAGTTAAAGTTAGGGTCATAGTAATAATGATTTTGGATATAATGTTTTGTTAGGTAAATGTTATATGTTGTTTTCGGGAGTATTCAAATGGTGTTTTGGGAGTATTCAAATGACGTATAGGAGTGTTTTGGAGGTGTTCTAATGTTGTTTGGAAGTAATCTGAGAGTGTTCTAATATTGTTTTGGATATGCTCAAAGTAATCTGGGAGTGTTCTAATATTGTTTTTGGATGTGCTCAAAGTAATCTGGAAATGTTCCAATGTTGTTTGGAAATGTTCTAATAGTAAAAGTATTCATAGTTTTAGATATCTTGTCTTGAGTGATCTCAGTAAAAGTGTTTTCGGTTGGTGATACGAGGGAATGTATATGAAAAATGTTCTTTGGAGATGGATTTTACTTTTTTTGGATGAATTAGTAAAACGGGGAAAAATTGAGATGAGTGATCTTAGTGGATTGAGATTAATGATCTTATAGAGTTGGTTATAATGATTTGAGGGGATGTTTATAAAAAATGTGATTATGATATGTCTTAGTTGGAGTATTTTAGCTCATTTTAACTTAAAGAGAGGAAATATTGGGATTATGTCTTGTATAGGTTTGTTGATGTCTCAGGTGTTAGTTGAAGGTGTCATAGTTTTTTTTGATAATGTTCCATGACTTAGTTGGAGGGTGTATGTCTGTATTAGTTTTGGCAATGTGTCATGTCTTAGCTTTTGGTAATGTGGTGTTTGATAGTGTTTTGAAGGTTAAGTTGTTAGGTTAGATGTTATTTTTTGGTTACGTTAGATGATGCTAGGTTGGGTTAGGTAAAAATGTTATATGTTATGGTATTATTCAAATGGTGTTTTGGGAGTCGAGACTCAGCTCCTGGCGGGTGTGATGGTGTTCAAACGATGATTTGGGAGTATTCATTGTTGATGTATGGGGTATTCAAAGGTGTTTTTGGCGGTGTTCAATGGTGATTGTGTTTTTTAAAGTGTGTTTTAGTTATTACTTTTTTTGATGAATTAGTAAAACGGGAAAATATTGAGATGAGTGTACTTAGATAATGGTTTTGTCATCTTAAAAAGTTGGTTATAGTGTTTTGAGGGAAAGTTTGATGGTGTTTTGGGAGTATTCAATGGTGTTTTGGTGGTGTTCAATGGTGTTTTGGGGGAATGTGTAAAAATATGATCTTAGTGAAAGTATTCATAGTTTAAATGATCTTGTTCTAAATGATATTTTTTTGGATGAATTAGTAAAACTGGAAAAAATTGAGATGAGTGGTTTTGGGGCGAGTGTAGTTTGGTGTATGAGTTAGAGGTGTTTTAAATGTTATTTGACAGTATTCAATGTCGTTTTCACAGTATTCAATGATGTTTTGGGGGTATTCAAATGATGTATAAGAGTGTTTTGGAGGTGTTCCAATGCATTTCTTGGTTATATTGAGTATAAAATGTGTGTATGTTCTGTGGAGACGGATGTGGCTTTTTGGATGAATTAGTAAAACTGGAAAAAATTGAGATGAGTGATAGGGTAATGGGTGGAGTGTGTGTGTGTGTGTGTGTGTGTGTGTGTGTGTGTACTCACCTAATTGTGGTTGCAGGGGTCGAGACTCAGCTCCTGGCCCCGCCTCTTCGCTGTCTGCTACTGGGTCTCTGTTCTCCCTGCTCCATGAGCTTTATCATACCTTGTCTTAAAACTATGTATGGTTCCTGCCTCCACTATATCTTTCTCTAGACTATTCCACTTCCTGACTACTCTGTGGCTGAAGAAATGCTTCCTAACATCCCTTTGACTCTTCTGAGTCTTCAGCTTCCAGTTGTGTCCCCTTGTTTCTGTGTTCCCTCTCTGGAACATCCTGTCACTGTCTACCTTGTCAATTCCCCGCAGTATTTTGTATGTCGTTATCATGTCTCCTCTGACCCTTCTTTCCTCCAGTGTTGTTATTCCTATTTCCCTCAACCTTTCTTCATAAGACAGACCCCTGAGTTGTGGAACTAACCTTGTCGCAAACCTTTGCACTTTCTCTAGTTTCTTTACGTGCTTGACCAGGTGTGGGTTCCAGACTGGTGCTGCATATTCTAGTATGGGCCTGACGTACACGGTATACAGTGTCTTGAACGATTCCTTGTTAAGGTAACGGAACGCTAATCTTAGGTTTGCCAGTCGCCCATATGCTGCCACAGTTATCTGTGGCAGCAGTTATCTGTGTGTGTGTGTGTGCGTGTGTGTGTGTATGAGGTAGAGAGAGAGTACAGGCGAGGTCATGGCCTCAGGCGCTGGGGTGGGTCTGTGATCTTCTCAGAGATAACAAAATGTATCTCGTCAGTCAGTCGGCTAAGGACATTTGAACATAGTGGAACTTATAGAAATGTTGTTGATTATTATAATTTTTTTAATGAAAACGAGAAAAATTGAGGTTTGTTATTAAAACGTCTTAAAAATTGTTGAATTAGAGTGTTTTCTGATGAAATAGTAAAAAAAAAAAAATATTGTGGATGAACTATTTTTTTTTAATGAAAACGAGAAAAAATATCGTGGCATGTAAAATTGTGATATGTTGTGGTGGGTATTACCAGAAATTTGTTAATGTAAGACTGAAAAAAAATTGTATTACCTGAAAACATGGAAAATGTATCTTTTTAGCCTGTTACGTGAAATTTTAATTAGTGTTATGTTTTTCGTATGTTAATTTTAGTCAGTGACTTGACTTACCCGTATGGGGACTTTTTATTATTACCTGAAAAAAATGTTAATGTAAGACTGGAAAAATTGTGTTACCTGAAAAAAAATTGTGTATGTATTAATAAAATGTATCTTTTTACTCTGTTAGCCGAAAATGTATATGTATTAATAAATAAATGACGAAAAATGTGTATTAGTGTTATCCTATGTTCAACAGGAGGAAAAAGTAACTTTGTTCATTTAACAAGGAGGGACATAATATTATTTGGTGGTCAGTGACGTCACACCACACCTGGGCTCGCTTGATTGAACTTGTTTGCGACCCAGTGATGACGTCACACCACACCTGGGCTCGCTTGATTGAACTTGTTCTTATAGCTCATTTTAACTTAGAGAGAGGAAATACTGTGATGACGTCACTGACCACCAAGAGGGTGTGGGCGGGAGATGGGGTGGGTGATCTTGATCCAAGGAAGTGGGGCAGGGGTTTTGGGGGGATGGAAGTGAATTTGATGAAATTCCAAAGTAGGTAAAACTCAAGTCTTAGTTCAATTTACTTAAAGAGAGACCCCATAGGGGAGACCTCAATCTTGATCCAAGGAGATGGAGGGATGATAGAATATTGAAAAATGAGAAAATTTCTACCCCATAGGGGTTTAACTTGATAGTATCTCATTTAACTTAGAGAGGAAATAATATTGCCCCCATAGGGGGGGAACTCAAAACTTGATCCAAGGAAATTTTGTATTATTCATGAAAATCGATGTAAATCTTGATCTGAGGAATTGGAAATCCCTCTAAAATTCGAAATTTTGGAAAAAGTAGGGAAAATTTGAAAAAAAAAATCGAAAACAAATCGAGGAGTGGGGGCGATCCGCAGCAGAAGGCGCTGCAGAAGGGCGTGGGGGCGCAGGGGCGATCCGCAGAAGGCGCTGCAAAAGGCAGCTCGGGGCGCTGGGGTGATCCGCAGAAGGCGCTGCAGAAGGCAGCTCGGGGCGCTGCGACGATCCGCAGAAGGCGCTGCAGAAGGCAGCGAGGGGCGGCTCGACGCTGAAGGGCTCGGGCAAGGGGCGCGGGCGTGGGGCCGGGCGCGGGCAAGGGGCGCAGGGCGCGGGCGGGCGGGGGCGCGAGCGCGCGGAAGGAGACCGCTCTGAGTGAGGTGCTCAGGGGGGGTGACCGCCGCCATTTTGAGGATCTCAGAAGAAAAGTCTACTACTGATATTATATATACTATATATATAGGGTCTACCTCTGTTACAAATTGTGGGACCCATAGCCTTGGAGAAGTGGATAAAAAGGCTTCAAGGAAGAATATTTGGATTTCTTCCTGAAGCCATTTGAATATTCCACTTCCCCTACCACCTCATCTTTTCATTCTTTTTTTTTACCAATTGGTATATTTTATTACATAATATGGTACAAAAGATTTAAGAGATACATTGTTGATATAAAGATGGCATATACAGCACACGAGGTGCGAGAGATACATGTCCAGTACAGACTGTTACATGCATGTCACTGATTATAATGCGAAAATCTCATCCAGCTCCTCAGAGCTGGGGCGCGTGCCCAAAATGCAGTATGTATTACCCCTCTGAACAGTAGTGCTGAGTCGCTGGAACAAAAAACTTGCTGCCCTGGGATCCCTAGTCTTTTGCCCAGCTCCTTGAGGAACTTAGATGCACTCTTTCCCCATGAGCCAAGAGTCTCCGAGCCTATGGGAACAAACATATAATGATGGGCAAGTTCTCCATATTTTCTCGACTTTTGGGACTCCCGGAAGGTGGCAGCTGCCCCTCCTTCCTCCCTGGTGTATTGGAGATAGGTATCTGCCAAGGTAGATGCACGTGTGTAGTCCCACACCACCTGCTTGCCGTCTGTCCAGGCTTGAAGGGTGATACCATCTTGACGCTTTTGGCTGCCATCAGATCTGCATAGTTGGAGTGGCTCCCTTACTGCTGGGCATACAGCTGTTGTGAGGCTCCTCTTGATAATGTTATTAACCTTTTCATGTCTTGCAATCTTTCCCTCGGATTTACGGCACACAAGACCCTCTATGTCATCTCCTTCTCCCTCTCCACGTCATCTCCATCACCCTTTCTCTGTCGTTTCCTTCACCCTCTCTTTGTCATCTCTATCACCTTTTCTATATCATCTACATCACCTTTTCTATATCATCTACATCACCCTCTTTATGTCATCTCCTTCACCCTCTCTATGTCATCTCCTTCACCCTCTCTATGTCATCTCCTTCACCCTCTCTATGTCATCTCCTTCACCCTCTCTATGTCATCTCCTTCACCCTCTCTATGTCATCTCCTTCACCCTCTCTATGTCATCTCCTTCACCCTCTCTATGTCATCTCCTTCACCCTCTCTATGTCATCTCCTTCACCCTCTCTATGTCATCTCCTTCACCCTCTCTATGTCATCTCCACCACCCTCTCTATGTCATCTCCACCACCCTCTCTATGTCATCTCCACCACCCTCTCTATGTCATCTCCACCACCCTCTCTATGTCATCTCCACCACCCTCTCTATGTCATCTCCCACCCCACCCTCTCTATGTCATCTCCACCACCCTCTCTATGTCATCTCCACACCCTCTCTATGTCATCTCCACCACCCTCTCTATGTCATCTCCACCACCCTCTCTATGTCATCTCCACCACCCTCTCTATGTCATCTCCACCACCCTCTCTATGTCATCTCCACCACCCTCTCTATGTCATCTCCACCACCCTCTCTATGTCATCTCCACCACCCTCTCTATGTCATCTCCACCACCCTCTCTATGTCATCTCCACCACCCTCTCTATGTCATCTCCACCACCCTCTCTATGCCCAATCTCCACCCACCCTCTCTATGTCATCTCCACCACCCTCCCTATGTCATCTCCACCACCCTCTCTATGTCATCTCCACCACCCTCTCTATGTCATCTCCACCACCCTCTCTATGTCATCTCCACCACCCTCTCTATGTCATCTCCACCACCCTCTCTATGTCATCTCCACCACCCTCTCTATGTCATCTCCATCACCCTCTCTATGTCATCTCCATCACCCTCTCTATGTCATCTCCACCACCCTCTCTATGTCATCTCCACCACCCTCTCTATGTCATCTCTATCACCCTCTCTATGTCATCATCACCCTCTGTCATCTCCTTGACCACCTGACTATGTCATCTAGTTTCTCTCTCTTTCTCCTATAAAGCTGTTGAAGAGATCTTCCTGTAAACAATGGAATTTATTCTTCCATTCCTAATATCAAATCAGAAGGCTCTTATTTATGAGGCTATGTATGACACTTGGCTTAATCGGTGCTACATCAATATAATAACAATAATACTAATAATAATAATAATAATAATAATAGTAATAATAATAATAATAGTCATTAAAAATATTAATCATCACTCATAATAATACAATAATGACAATAATAAATAAACAATAATATGGACAATAATTAATAATACAATATTTGATTGCTTGTTCTCCATATAAACTTTTTCTATGTAATTCTATGAATATATTTTTTAAAAACTTCGTCAAAATTCCGTTAGTTAATTTTTTTTTTATATTTCCACTGTTTCATTAATGTTAATCAACTACAATCATATTCCTCAATTCAGTAAAGTACGTTTCATTCGCTTAATTTTAATCATTGCTCAAAGATTTCTTCGTTCGTAAAAGCCTTTTCTCACTCATTTTTATTTCATTCATCAGTCCTTTTCATTCTTCTTAATTTTTTCCGTTTATCAAAGTTTTTTTCTCGTTTTTCACATTATTATTATTCATCAAAGTTTTTGTTCATCGAAGCTTTACTTTCACTTATCAAATATTTTTGTATCCATCAATTTATTTTTCATTTATCCACTAATCCTTAATTCATCAGTGGGTTTTCAAATGTCAAAGCTTTTTCATTCCTTCATTATTTTTTATTTTCATTCCTCGAGGTTTTAAATTCATCAAAGATTTTTGTTTATCAAAGTCTTTCTTCTTCCTCAATTTTATTATTCGTCAGTTTTATTTATTATAAACAAAGCTTATTTTCATTCAATTTTTTTTTTTGAGTGCATCAAACTTTTTCAGTCATCTAAAAATTGTATTCATTCATCAGACTTTCTTTATTAATTAACGTTTTATCACTCGTCAAATCATTCTTCAATCACAAAAATTCTTCCTGTGATTCTCTTACTGATTCACTGAATATTCTCATCGTCTCCTAAATATTCTAAATGTTCTTATTAAACAAAAACTCATACATTTACCACAACTAACTTACAATCTTAACATTCACTATATACGTAATTTTTTAGCTTGTCCTTAAAAAGGGAAATTCTGATGAAAAATATAAAAACTTACATTTTACATTCAACCACTGGTCGTTTTTTGACTAAGATTCTCATATTCTCCAGCTTGCATGTAAAACCGCCTTTATTCCCCATAAAATGTATTTTTTGATAATATTTCCCATAAGAAATAATGTAAATTCAATTAACCCGTTAAAGACACTCAAAAGTATTAACAAAAAATACATTTTATAGAGAATAACTGTGGTTTTACATGCAAGCTGGGGCGTATGAAAACCTGGGTTTTTCATACGCATATCGGATGAGAGAGATAACTTCTTATAGATTCATAACTAAAGGATGCTTCGTAAAGAAAAATTTAGTTATTTCTCAAAGATAATGAACGGATAACTCATTCAGAATGCTAGTTATAAACACATTGTATTGAAGGAATGGGTCAGTGATGCATTATACAAAATAATAGTGTTAGGATTTCTAAAACAGTGGCAGGAAGAAAAACTCTTCAAATGGAATGTTCTTATGTTCTTACGTTTTCTTAAAAGAGTTTGGGTTTGAGAAAGACCTAACTAGCATGGACTAGTGTGCCTACGGCAGTGTTCCTCCATCTCATATTGTAATGAAAGTGAAAGGATAAAAGGTCAGGGTGAAAATAATAGTCTGCATCATATATAGTAACAGAATACCTCGTATAGGATGATGGCGAAGGAGTATACGTCTCCCTTCTGCGTGCCTGCTGGAGGCGCTGAGGTGTCACGCAGCAGTTCTGGAGCCCGTACAGCAATTCTTAGGTAGGAGAAGAACGATGAACAGGTAATTGAATAAAGGAGACAGTATCGTTTAATCTCTGAACTAATTCTCAAAGAATATAATATATATATATATATATATATATATATATATATATATATATATATATATATATACAAACACTGATCTCTGGCCGACGGAGACTCGACCCTACGAACCTTGTGACAGGAACGCAGTGCTTTACCGACCGTACCACACTGGACCAATACCTTGGCATCCAGCTCACGCTAGACGTTGATCAGGCACCCAGCTTCAGGCAGGTGGCTTACAGCTTTTCATCTCATCCCCTGCATGCATCGACACAACTAGAGATTTATACAATGCTAGGAATTCGCAAGAGCAGGCGAAATATTCACAAACACTGATCTCTGGCCGACGGAGACTCGACCCTACGAACCTTGTGACAGGAACGCAGTGCTTTACCGACCGTACCACACTGGACCAATACCTTGGCATCCAGCTCACGCTAGACGTTGATCCAAGGCACCCAGCTTTCAGGCAGGTGGCTTACAGCTTTTCATCTCATCCCCTGCATGCATCGACACAACTAGAGATTTATACAATGCTAGGAATTCGCAGAGCAGGCGAAATATTCACAAACACTGATCTCTGGCCGACGGAGACTCGGCCCTACGAACCTTGTGACAGGAACGCAGTGCTTTACCGACCGTACCACACTGGACCAATACCTTGGCATCCAGCTCACGCTAGACGTTGATCCAAGGCACCCAGCTTTCAGGCAGGTGGCTTACAGCTTTTCATCTCATCCCCTGCATGCATCGACACAACTAGAGATTTATACAATGCTAGGAATTCGCAAGAGCAGGCGAAATATTCACAAACACTGATCTCTGGCCGACGGAGACTCGACCCTACGAACCTTGTGACAGGAACGCTAGTTGTGTCGTGCATGCAGGGATGAGATGAAAAGCTGTAAGCCACCTGCCTGAAAGCTGTGCTGATCCGCAACTGAGCCATGTGGTCCAGTACAGTGCTACAGCGTTCTAATCTGGAGTTCGTAGGCAGTCTCTCCAGTGTTTGTGACTGCTACTTGGAATTCCTAGGCTAAATCTCTAGTGTAATCGTATGCAGGGAAGATGAAAACTGTAAGCACCGCAACGGGTGCCTACGTCAACTGATGTAGCAGTTGACCTGTGGTCGCTCATGCATTTGCTAAGTCGAAAGTCGTGTTGTATTTCGCCTGTCTGAACTGCGCGTTTAATCGTCTCAGGAATGGCTGTGCCATGGATCCTGGCATTGGACGTGATCCAATGGTAACATGTACTTCTGCCAGGTTCTGGCAATTCTCGTAAGATCGGTGTTTGTGATATTTCGCCTGCTCTTGCGAATTCCTAGCATTGTATAAATCTCTAGTTGTGTCGATGCATGCAGGGGATGGATGAAAAGCTGTAAGCCACCTGCCTGAAAGCTGGGTGCCTTGGATCAACGTCTAGCGTGAGCTGGATGCCAAGGTATTGG
The DNA here is from genome assembly GCA_009830355.1 of Cherax destructor. NCBI lineage: Eukaryota > Metazoa > Arthropoda > Malacostraca > Decapoda > Parastacidae > Cherax > Cherax destructor. Next base: position 29,178 of record WNWK01019208.1, read on the forward strand.
TCCAGTGTGGTACGGTCGGTAAAGCACTGCGTTCCTGTCCAAGGTTCGTAGGGTCGAGTCTCCGTCGGCCAGAGATCAGTGTTTGTGAATATTTCGCCTGCTCTTGCGAGATTCTGGCAAATCATTTAATATTTCTTTGCAATTCTAATATATATATATATATATATATATATATATATATATATATATATATATATATATATATATATATATTTGTCAATTTAAATTTATTTAATTTTACTTAAAATGAATGATATATATTTTTTTTCGTTATGCTCAGATTAAATTTTGCAGAGTTAGTGACTAAAACAACTTTTCTCCGCTTATTCGTCGGAGGACGGTCTTGCGTTTAGGGAAAAGTGGGCGATTCAACTTAATCGGCACGACTTACAACAACCCGTCCTCGGAGCATTTAAGTTTGATTCTTTACATAGAATTTGCTGCACATTTCTAAATTAAGTTAGGCTAGTTTGGGTTAGGATTTCTCTATCTATTAAAAAAATACATTTTTCAACGGAAAAAAACTATAAATAAAAGACGATTAAAAATCTGGGCGGGCCATCCACTGAGCGCAGCTTGGGCAATTCAATCATAATTCATCTGTTCATGGTGCCTTCATAGTCACCCATATGACTTCTTTACAACAATGACATGATGTTTGTGGTTATGGGGACGGGCTGCGATTTATCTATACAGTTTCATTACACCTTAACTTAGAGACCTTCCTTACCTTGTTTCCACGAACGTAATTTATTTTGACCTAATTGTATTAAATATATATGAAATCATTACTTACTCACTGCATTTTCTATGGGTTTCTCCGGCTTCGGAAAGTGAAGTGCTTTCGGAGCCAGATTTGAGCTCATGAAGGCCAAAATCGGTGATTTTAACAACCCAACAGAGTCAACAAGGCAGTTGGAGGATTTAAGATTACCGTGAGACTTGACCGCAGAATCGTGGAGGTACACCATGCCCTGTCGGTGAAGAGCGAAGTTACTTAGGGCAGTGATGAAAACACCGTAGACATGTGAGATGAAAGTAACAGAAGGGAAAGGAGGTATTAGATTTGACCGAAAATTTGTTACATACGGTTGACATAGAAATACATAGGTAATTTTTAATTGCCCGACAAAATAAGTAAAGGATTTAGTAGGTATGTATATAATAGCTGGCAGGGACTGTAAAGAGGTTTGTTTTGGTAAGAGGGATCTACCTAAAAATCAGAATTGATGAAAACAAAAAAATATCCGTTAAATAGGAAAAGATTATAGTATGTATTTCTGAATTAGAATAAGTTGGAGACGAAATTTCAGACGACTCTTTTTTTTTTTGTGTTAGAGGCCGTAACTATCCCTTTACAAGTCGATTTATTTATCCTCATTTTCACAGACGCCGTCTTGTTGATTCGACGTATTTTGTATACAAGATTCATAACATAATTCTATTATATAAAAAATCATAACATAATTCATATTTTTTTCTTATTTCACCAACAAAACTGGGAATTTTGTCTTGAATGATATACAAAAGCCAGTTACCAAGACTCACAGTGAGAATAGGAAGTAAAAATATTGCAATTTAGTTACGGGACTCCTAATCGTGTGTATGGAACTGCAAACCTTTCTTGCTACCGTCTCTACCATTGTAACTATCATCAGATCTCAGATTCGTCAAACTGTACTGGGTAATGTTAGCAGCAGCCACTGACAGCAATCTTAGCTGGAGACCTTCTCCAGCCACATGACTCAGAGTATAGTTCTTGGTCACATCTGCTAACAGTGACAATGGAATTTTTTTAAGTAAACGGTTCTAACATTTTCCATAATACATGAAACCTTCATTGTAAAAAAAAAATATTTTGGTGTGTGTGTGTTTGCGCACGCGCGCGTGCACAGTGTTTAAGGTGAGTTCCAGCTTTAGGGACTTTGATGTTTTGACCTCAAGTACTGGACTTATTGGAAGACATGCAATGTTTCTCCTAGGTCTCAAGGGAGAGTTGAGCTGCAGCTCCTGGGTCTCTTGAGGGTTTTGAAGGCCAGTCAATAGGTGCTTTGAGTGGGTCCGGATACAGAGGGCTGAGGGTTATGTGATACAAGGGAGAAGCTTCTCTTACATCACCTTGCGATTTTGATTCACTTGTTTCATCATATGTGCTGCAACAATTTACCAGAGACACTATTTATACTCATTATCAAGCAGAATCGTCTGTCCAGTCATGTGGTTTATTTCGTGCATTATATCATTAGCATTAACTAATATATCTAATAAAGTCGCTGAGAATCATAATTAATAATAGTGGCTGTCTTGACTTACCTGAACAATGTCACCTATCAAAGACGCGATGAACATCTTATCCAGTTTCACGTCCTCATTTTCCAAGATGTCCTGGGAGAAGATAGGGTATAATGAAAACGATTAAACAAATATTACATTATAGATGCACACAAGTAAATGGGTTTATAATTAATAAATTTAGGATCCAAACAAATTTTGAATTTTCTAACCCATAAGCTAGTTCATTCAATTTTAGCCACCCACATACTTGCAACATCTGGGCAACAGAGCGTTGCCCAGATGTTATATATATATATATATATATATATATATATATATATATATATATATATATATATAATTTATATTATAGGTAGTAGGTTGGTAGACAGCATCCACCCAGAGAGGTACTACCGTCCTACCAAGTGAGTGTAAAAAGGAAGCCTGTATTTGTTTTACATGATGGTAGGATTGCTGGTGTCTTTTTTTTGTCTCATAAACATGCAAGATTTCAGGTACGTCTTGCTACTTCTACTTACACTTAGGTCACACTACACATACATGTACACGTGTATGTTTACACACTCACCTGAGTTTTTTCTTTGATTTTATCTTAATAGTTCTTGTTCTTATTACTTTTCCTTTCATATCTATGGGGAAGTGGAATAAGAATCTTTCCTCTGTAAGCCATGCGTGTTGTAAAAGTCAACTAAAATGCCGGGAACAATGGGCTAGTAACCCCTTTTCCTGTATAACTTACTAAAAAGAAAAAGAAGAAAACCGTCAAAGTGGGATGTTTGAATGTGCGTGGTTGTTGTGTGCATGATAAGAAAGAGATGATTGTGAATGTTATGAATGAGAAGAAGCTGGATGTCCTGGCCTTAAGTGAAACAAAGCTGAAGGGGGTAGGAAAGTTTCAATGGTGAGAAATAAATGGGATTAGGTCAAGAGTTTCAAACAGAGTTAGAGCTAAAGGAGTAGCAATAATGGTGAAGGATAAGTTATGGCAGGAAAAGAGGGAATATAAATGTATCAATTCCAGGATTATGTGGTGCAAAATAAGGGTTGGATGTGAAAAATGGGTTATAGTAAGTGTTTATGCACCCGGAGAAGAGAGAAGTGATGAGGAGAGAGACAGATTTTGGGAAATGTTGAGTGAGTGCGTGGGGAGTTTTGAACCAAGTGAGAGAGTACTTGTGGTTAGGGATCTCAATGCTAAAGTGGGTAAAAATGTTGTGGAGGGAGTCGTAGGTAAATTTGGGGTGTCAGGGGTAAATTAAAATGGGGAGCCTTTATGTGAGCTATGTGTAGAAAGAGGTTTGGTAATAAGAAATGCATATTTTATGAAAAAGAAGATAAATAAGTATACAAGGTATGATATAGCATGTAATGAAAGTAGTTTGTTAGATTATGTATTGATGGATAACAGGTTGATGGGTAGGCTTCAGGATGTACATGTTTATGGCAACGGATATATCGCATCATCTTTTAGTTGCAGATACAGTTAGAGTAAGAGGTAGATGGGACATAAGGAAAATGGCAACAGCAAGTAAGAGAGAGGTAAAAGTGTATAAACTAAGGGAGGAGAAAGTTAGGGTGAGATATAAGCAACTTTTGGCAGAAAGGTGGGTAAATGCAAGTATGAGTAGTGAGGGGGTTGAAGAGAGTTGGGATTGTTTTAAAAAGGCAGTATTAGAATGTGGGGCAGACGTTTGTGGGTATAGGAGGGTGGGTGCAGGAGGAAAGAGGAGTGATTGATGGGATGATGAAGAAAAGGGTGTGATAAAAGAGAAAAAGGTAGCTAATGAGTGTTTTTTTATAAAACAGAAGTGTTGTAAGAAGAGCAGAGTATATGGAAAGTAAAAGAAAGATGAAGAGAGTGGTGAGAAAGTGCAAAAGGAGAGTAGATGAAAGAGTGGGAGAAGCACTGTCAAGAAATTTTGCGGAAAATAAGAAAAAAAAATTGTTTTGAGATAAACAAGTTAAGAAAGCCTAGGGAACGAATGGATTTGTCAGTTAAAAACAGAGTAGGGGAGTTAGTAGATGGGGAGCTGGAGGTATTGGGTAGATGGCGGGAATATTTTGAGTAACTTTTAAATGTCGATGAAAAAAGAGAGGCGGTAATTTCATGTACTGGCCAGGGAGGTACAACATCGTTTAGGAGTGAAGAAGAGCAGGATGTGAGTGTGGGGGAGGTGCGTGAGGCATTACGTAGAATGAAAGAGGGTAAAACAGCAGGAACTGACGGGATCATGACAGAAATGTTAAAAGCAGGGGGTTATATAGTGCTGGAGTGGTTGGTATTTTTGTTTAATAAATGTATGAAAGAGGGGAAGGTACATAAGGATTGGCAGGGAGCATGTATAGTTCCTTTTTAAAGGGAAGAGTGACAAAAGAGATTGTAAAAATTATGGGGGAATAAGTTTACTGAATATGCCAGGTAAAGTGTATGGCAGGGTTATTATTGAAAGAATTAGAGGTAAGACAGAGAGTAGGATTGCAGATGAGCAAGGAGGTTTTAGAGTGGGTAGGGGATGTGTAGATCAAGAGTTTACATTGAAGCATATATGTGAACAGTATTTAGATAAAGGTAGGGAATATTTCATTGCATTTATGGATTTATTAAAAGCATATGATAGAGTGGATAAAGAAGCAATGTGGCAGATGTTGCAAGTGTATGGAATAGGTAGTAAGTTACTGAAGGCTGTAAAAATGTTTTATGAGGATAGTGAGGCTCAAGTTAGGGTGTGTAGGGAGAGGGATATTACTTCCGGTAAAAGTAGGTCTTAGATAGGGATGTGTGATGTCACCGTGGTTGTTTAATATATTTATAGATGGGGTTGTAAAAGAAGTAAATGCTTGGGTGTTGGGGCGAGGGTGGGATTAAATTATGGGGAATCAAGTACAAAATGGGAGTTGACACAGTTACTTTTTGCTGAAGATACTGTGCTTATAGGAGATTCTAAAGAAAATTTGCAAAGGTTAATGGACGAGTTTGGGAGGTGTGTAAAGGTAGAAAGTTGAAAGTGAACTAAGATAAGAGTAAGGTGATGAGGGTATCAAACGATTTAAATGAAGAAAAATTGGATATCACATTGGAGAGAGGAGTATGGAAGAAGTGAATGTTTTCAGATATTTGGGAGTTGACTTGTCAGCGGATGGGTTTATGAAGGATGATGTTAACCATAGAATTGATGAGGAAAAAAGGTGAGTGGCGCGTTGAGGTATCTGTGGAGACAAAAAACGTTATCTATGGAGGCAAAGAAAGGAATGTATGAAAGTATAGTGGTACCAACACTTATATGGGTGTGAAGCATGGGTTGTAAATGCTGCAACGAGGAGGAGGCTGGAGGCAGTGGAGATGTCCTGTCTAAGGGCAATGTGTTGTGCAAAATATTATGCAGAGAATTCGAGTGTGGAAATTAGGAGGTGTGGAGTTACTAAAAGTATTAGTCAGAGGCTGAAGGGGGTTGTTGAGGTGGTTTGGTCATTTAGAGAGAATGAATCAAAGTAGAATGACTTGGAGAGCGTATAAATCTATAAGGGAAGGAAGGAGGGGTAGGGGGTCGTCCTCAAAAGGTTGGAGGAGGAGGTAAAGGAGGTTTTGTGGGCGAGGGCTTAGACTTTCAGCAAGCGTGTGTGAGCGTGTTAGATAGGAGTGAATGGAGACGATTGGTTTTGGGACATGACGAGCTGTTGGAGTGTGAGCAGGGTAACATTTAGTGAAGGGATTCAGGAAACCGGTTATTGATTTAGCCGGACTTGAGTCCTGGAAATGGGAAGTACAATGCTTGCACTTTAAAGGAGGGTCTGGGATAGTGACAGTTTGGAGGGACTATTCTAAACTGTAGTATCTGAGCGCCTCTGCGAAGACAGTCATTATGTAGAGTGAGGTGAAAGTGTTGAATTTTGAAAGTATTTTCTTTTGGGGATTTTCTTTCTTTTTGGGTCACCCTGCCTCCCGGTTTCCTGAATCCTTCATAAATGTTATTTTGCTCCCACTCCAAAAACACGAAAAAGTATTAAAAACCATTTGCCTCCTTTCCTCTATCAAATACGCTCACACATGTTTGGAAATTCCAAACCCCTCTTTTTAAAATTTCCCTTTTCCCCCTCCCCCCCAACCCTTTTCCCTAGGCCGACCCCTCCCCCGCCTTCCCTCCACTACAGATTTATACACTCTCAAGTCACTCTGTCTCGTTCCATTCTCTCATGTCCAAACCACCCCCAACAATCCCTCCCCCAGCTCTCTGGACAATCGTTTTTTTCCCCACCTCCCCCAAATTTCCAAACCCCAATTCTCTGTTATATTCACACCACTTGACCTCAGCCCAGGCATCTCCACTGCCCCCAAACCTTCTACTCTTTGCAACTTTCCCATTCCCCAATGTTTCCCACACCCATAAAAGAGCGTTGGTATAACTATACTCTCATACATTCCCTCTTTACTTCCATGGACAAGGGTTTTTTTGTCCCCCAAGGGACTAAAAGTGCCCCCTCCCCCTTTTTCCCCTCATCAATTCTATGATTCCCCTTCCTTCATAGACCCACCCCCGGTTTTCCCACTCCCAAATATCTGAATTTCACCTCCTCCTTTCTCCCCCCTCCAATCGATATCAATCTTTCGTCACCTATTTTTTTTTTCCTCATCACCTTATCCTATATTCACTTTCAATTTTCTTTTTTTTACACCCCCCTACCAAATTCATCCACCAACCTCTGCAGCTTCCCCTTCAGAATCTAAAAAACCGTGTCAAAAAAAAGCAAGGGACAACCCCCATTTTGTTTTGCTTTTTTATCTTTTACCCCAAACACCTCTTGCCAAGACCCTCGCATTCACTTCTTTTTAAAATCTAAAAATTATTAAAACAAACGGTGACATCACAATCCTTGTCTAAAATTTTTTGGGGAAAAAGTCCCTTCCCCCCCCTCTAACCCGAGCCTCGCTATCCCCCATAAAAACTCTTCACTGCTTTCAAATAACCCTTTCCCCCTATTCCATACACCTGCAAAACCCCCCACACATTGGCCCCCCATTTCCCTATCTTTTTTCCAAATCCATAAATGCCAAAAAACATCTTTACCCCTTTCCCAAAAACTTTCACCATATTTTTCCCGTAAACCACTTGGTCTACACACCCTAATTTTTTAAAACCCCCTTTTTCATCTGCTATCCTGCTTTTTGTTTTATTTTAAATTTTTTCAATAATAACCCCCTACCTTTCCCAAATCCTCCGGGGCTTTTCCCCTATAATTTTGCCCCTCTTTTGCCTTTTCCTTTTCGGGGCAATAAAACCTCTCTCCCAAATTTCCCGGTCCCTTTCCTCTTCCATCATTTATTAAAAAAAACCCAAACCCCTCAAAATTATTCCCCACCTGCTTTTTTTTCATCTTTATCCCCTCAATCCCCCCTGCCTTACCCCCCTTTTATTCTACCCACTGTTTTGAACTTCCCCCACACCCCCAAATAAATTTTCCCCCCTACAAGATGTTTTTCCTTCCCCTAAAAGAAATCCCCCCCTTCCCTTTTCATCAACATTTAACAAATCCCCAAAAAATTCTCTCCCTCTTTGATCCTCTAACTCTCCCTTTTTTAATTTTCCTCTCCCCATTTTAACTGTCAAATCCTTTTTTCTCTAGGCTTCCTCAACATTTAAACTCATTTTCCAAAAATTTTTCTTTTTTCTCTCCTCTCTCTTTTTTACATTGCTTCACCACTCTTTTAAACCTCTTTTTTTCTCCATATATCTTCCCTCCTTGCATCACTTCTACTTTGTAAAAACCTCTCATATGCTTTTTTTTCTCCCCTACTCTCTTTTCATCCCATTCCCCCAAACCCTCCCTTTTCCCCCACTCGCCTGTAACCACAAATTTCTGCTAAACATTTAACATTTTTAAATCTTAAAATTTTTACCCCATTGCCTACCTCTCACTAGCCCATCTTTCCCCCTTGTTGTTTATATCTTACCCCCAACTGCCTCCTCTTTTAGTTTATAAACCTTCACCTCTCTTTTCTTACTGATTCTATTTTCCTTTACCCATCTACCTTTTCTCCCATTGCTATAACTAAAATGATCTGATATATCTGTGCCCCTCTATAAACATGCATCCTGAAGTCTACTCAACAGTCTTTTATCTCCCAAAACATAGTCCAACAAACTACTGTCATTCTTCATCTATCTTGTATACTTATTTATCCTCTTTTTCTTAAAATGTATTACCTTTCTAAAAACCCTTTTTTAAAAGGGTTTAATCAAGGGTCCCCTTATCATTCACCCACCCCAAACTTTCCCACACCCTCTCTGCATGTTTCTCCCCCTTTAGCATTTGGTCCCTACCCCAATTACCCCTCATTTGGTTAAAAATTCCTATAAATTTTTAACATCTCCCAAATCTCTCTCTCCCCTCCCCTCTCTTTTCCCGGGGCATACACCTTTTATGACCCACTTTTGCATCCGACCCTTATTTTAACCCCTAATCCTTTAATTTAAAATTTTTATTCCCTCTTTTCCTTCCATAACTGATCCCTTTAACATTTTCTACCCCCTTCCTTAGCTCTAACTCTCAGATATCTACTTAAACCCCTTTTTTCTCCCACTGAAACTCGCCTACCCCTTCAAAACTTTGTTTCCTTAAGGGGGGCATCCAAATTCTTTTCATTCATAACATCGGCAATCTCCTTTCATCTCCCACTTCCCGCACATTCAGAAAATTTATATAGTTTTTTCTTCTCTTTTTTGTGATTTGTACAGGAGAAGGGGGTTTCTAGCCCATTCTCCCGGGATCAGTCCCTCTAGCACCCTGGCACAGGAAAAT